>JAQGBH010001135.1:0-36278 GCA_034698265.1 Sminthurinus aureus | reverse complement strand
TTTAGCAGTGAATATAAAGTGTTACATACAACATTAAAACTATATAAAATTGTGTACATAACATAATTGAGCATCCAATGTCTCAAAGGTTTTGTATTTAGTTAATATTATTAAATAACCTTTAACCTATGGAAAATTTATGTATCGTAGAAAAGAAGTAGACATATATTCTTCACAACCCCTGTTCTACTATAGCAAGGTTCTATTTATTTTGTCTTCTATTTCACTTTTCGACTTTTGGTTCATAAATTTTGTGTACGGCTTCTTTACATGTCCACGATTCTAGCACAAAACGTAAGTTTTTTAACAATACAAAAAAAAGGCAACAATACTCCTGAGAATGCATTCAATGAATATGTAAAGAGAACTCACTTCTTGTATATTTATTCTCACGCAATGGACTGTACAAAAGTATTTGCATAATTAACATTGTACAGTGTATACTGTGTTCAGTGCATGTTTATAGTTTGTGTATGCATCTTATGGATATTTCAACAACAGTATTTTACTATAGAGCGTTACAACTGAGGACAGATAAAGAAACACAGAGAGAGAGAAACACAAGCCCATTCAAGTAAACAGGGACCGAGAAAAGTGATTCTCTCGTGGATATTATTACAATTTACAATTCTTCATTATGCTAATTAACTGCCAATGTTATGTTTACGCTAGCTTGTCAAAGTTCGTAGATGCATACAAACAAATTTATTTTTGTGTATGCCGATTTATTTGCACGACTTGAGTTTGTGTATACACATTAGTTTTAAAAGCACCCATTACTATAACTATTGTTTTTATGGTTATTATTGAAGCACGTCCTCTACACAGTATAATGTTAGTTTCTTGAATAATATTCAGACCTTTCACACGTGCTTAAACTGTCTAAAACAATACAAAACCCAAGGTATACATCATATCCACATGCATATTTTTTTTCGTAACAATAAGATTGACTTTTCGTCTGATTGTACATATAAAAAATACACTTGTAATAATGTAGTATAATATCATTTGTAGAAAACTATTACGTATACAAAGCATCCTCTAATGGACCACGAGAGGAAAAAAAACTAGATTCGAATCGATAATACCAAAATGAAAATCGAACAATCAAAAGATTATTCAAATGGATAAATGACTATTGACAGGACAGTTTCAAGCAGTCATTATTATTATTATAAAAACTAGATCTAGGTTATGTGTGTGTGTAGGTATACGCATATATATAATATGCATAGAATAAATTTTACTTTCCTTTCATTAAGAATTAAGACTTTGTCTAATGAAAAAGCATTGTTGTTTTGGAATGATTTGTTTTGTTGCCTAATTAATAGAGCTTTAACGCTCACAAATTGAATTATTTCCTCGTCAATCATGACACTCTCGTTTTTCATATGGTATGGAAAGCTGTGAGGTTGAATGTACTACGAGTGAGTCTACAGTAATACAATACAATAATATGCTGTACTGAATGGAATTCCTTATGAATCCTCTCCTTTTTCTTCCCCATGTGATAACCAAAAAAGACACGCCAACACCATTATTTACTTTCCGATGTACAGAAAAAGCGAGAGTGAGTGGAAAGGGATCTATTGAGAAAATTTGGTGTGTAATTGAAGAGAATCGTCTTCTTACAGAGAGAATGAGAGAAAAAAGACCAATTTTTTCAAATACCAATTGGAATCAAATATATGTAACTAGATATGATTACCAACCTCAAACATTATTATCTATTATGTACCTATATATACAGACATACACACATTGTTGCTTACATATTATTGTATGTTTTAATGATTCATAAATATCTAGCTACCCCTATACATGTTTGTACACATATATACATTTATACACTAGAAAAAAGAAAAATATACCTATTGAATGCAAATCATAACTAATGGCCAAACCAACATATACATATTTTCACACAAAATAAAGAAGAAACATTTTTCAACAGTCTATATTTTTCTTTGATTAATAGAAAAAGGAACAAAAACTTGATAATTTTTGCATTGTTTTGTTTTTTCTGATTTTTTTTCTTTTGTGGTAAACAGAAAAAAGTTGCTTAGTTCATTATCATCATCAAAGTATCGTATTAAGAGTAGTAAGTATGTGTACTATGTAATATTACATAATTTGATGGCAAATAATTTTCTCTTCTGTATGTTGAACCTATAATATTATTATAGGTTTAATATTTTATTGTTTTATATTATTATTATGCAGTTTCTCTGTCTGTGTCTGTCTCTTGCTATATATTATATTATTATATGAATGCAAAACATAATAATAATATTTCCTTGTTGAAGTATTTTATCAAGAGGTAAAGAAAAAGAAGAAGATTCCTACTTATGGATAGTAGTAATAGTATTTAAGATAATGACTACCATTTAAATACATGAAGATGAAGCAGGAAAATGCTTCTTCAGCTCAACTCGCTCAAAAATTGTTATAATATTATTATTATACAAATGTTAGTTAAGAGTCAAGTATTACTTGTAGTTTGACTAGATATATTATAGTTTACAGTATAATATATGTACATACACTATACATTATAGTTAAATGAACTTACAGGTAGGTAACCAAAATATATTATTATGAATGATTCTAAAGAGTAAATTACTGTAAAAATTCTAGTATCAAATACACAACAGAATGAATTGTTTTACTACTATTACTACTACTTTGTTTGTAAATAATGCCAAATTATATTACATAATAATAATATCATAGACAAAAAGATAGGATATTCATCTTTCATGATGTACATCATTTAATCATATTATTTACATCTACCTGCATCTCCTGTTATCTGATAAAAACGTATGACTACTTACACTATCAACCATCGTATAATAGAAATGATATGATTTTATGAATATATAAGAGAGACTTACGTGATGATGATGATAAAAAAATTGCGTCGAGTCCACAGCAGGCTGCGTTTCTCCCATCTCTTTCATCTTTAATAATACTGATGGTGGCTCATGGTTTTGTTTGTAAGGATGTGGAGCTCTCCGACGATAACTCTGTAATAGTCAAAGAAAAAAAAACAAAATGTTACTATAAATGTCTTTTATAATAATAATTACATGACATAATTATGTTTTGATAAAAGGTTGTGCTTTTAGTATCAATATTATAGACGATAGGATATAATGCTCTTACACCAGAACAATCATTATCATTATTATGAAGATAACTTGAATAAGACATTTCGATACTTTTGTTATTTTGACTATGTTTAAGACTTTACGAAATATTTTGCAACAAAATCAAAAAAACACACACAAACACTGTTTAACTTAATAATTACGGTAAATTTTTAAATTATTACTAATTATTATGCACACTGTTGATTGTCTAGTTTGACAATTCAAAATGTTCTATTTTTAATATTAAACAAATGTCACTCTAAAACAACCATTTTATTTTAATCACGAATACTTAAAAGATACAATCACTATCCTCTTTTCCCGTTAATAACACTATTAACTTCAAATGAAATTGAAAATTTAGTAAAATTATATAAAAAACTAAAACAAAAAAAAAATTTGGATTTCCATTTGACGCCATTTTTTCAATTTTTGAATATGGAAATATTCAATGACTTTTTATGCATAAAAAATTTACCTTGTGGTTGCTTAAGTCTGATACTTAAATCATTATGTTAATCAACTTTAGAAAAAGATCTTTTTACCATTGCCACTCTTGAAAGATTCAGTCATGATTCATGATAATATTATGATACTCTTGTTCGTGCTCGTGTAAATGCCCTGTGTACAAAAAGTGACAAGTGATACATCACTGATAAATTATCAGTGATAATGAGAAAGTTGATGGACACAGAGATGTAAATAAAGAGATAAAATACACACACAAGAATAAAACTCTTAGTTTAAATGCAGTCATTCTCTACCTCCACTTATATATTATTATTATTATTATTATTACATTGTTATTATTATTACTTTTCCCTATACAAAATCTCTCAAAACGTTTAATTTCATTTCATCCACTTGAAGAGAGTCTCTTGAAGAGACAGAAGCGAGAGAATGATTTTTATGAAGTGCAGTAGTATAGAAGAAAAAACATTTATCATCATCGTCATTTTATTATTGTCATGTACAAGATATAAGTGTTATTGAAGTATTTGTACAGAGACAATAATATAATATGATTCGACTAAATCAAGCTAAAATTTAAAAAAACCTACAGAAGAAACTCTTCTTCTTTCTTATTACTTTTTATCCTAACCGCAATAATAATAATAATTGTAGTATAATAATTGTAACTTGTATAATATGTATGTATAATATTATGTTGTTATCAGTGACAATGACAGCGATTTGAAATGACTCTGTTTATGATCAACATCTTTCCATTTTACATTCTTCATTGTGTAAAATATAAAAAGTTGAATCACCTGATGAGTTTTCACTCTTTGCACTTTGTACAATGTGTACATTTACAATGTACATTTACATGTTCAATAATCCTCTGAGGATTATCCTCGCTGTGCATTTTTAACTGTGTGTATAAAAGGTAATTATTTTATACATATTATATATACATATTAAATACATACACGTTATGTTTTTGAGATGCCGGTGCGTATCCCTTTGTATTATAGAATTGAGAATTTTGTTGCATGTGTACATTTTACATTTTTGTGTTTTACAAGTATCAAGCAATTATATTATTATAATATAGGTAAATACATGGAGAATGGAGAATGGAGACAATGACAGAAAGAGGTTTGTGGGTTATATAGATACTTGGAGAGCACTTGAATAGTACAAAGTAATGAAAATGAATGAGCTGTATTATTCTTATTATTTACATTTTGAGTATATATATTATAGCTATTAAATAAAATCCATGTGGTGTGGACTAGCTCTACTAAGATACATGTGGATAAACTGTAGTAGATTTTTGGATTTTAACTCTCTATATGTAGACTGTAGACACACCTTCCAACCATCTCAACACTTTTAAAATGTCTTTATTATCAATTTTTCATAGATGACTGATGAGTGTACAATGAATCTTCAGCATAATATAGAAGAGTACAAACACCTGTTTTCCTACATACTAGTGGAGGTATGTGTAATGTGGAGATTAGATACATGTACAATGTAGAAGTATACCTGCTACCTGCCAGCTAATGCATCATCATATGTGTGTATATACTTATATATTATATGACTGACTGGCAATTTATATAACTGTAAAGAATGCATATATATATATACATATACATAACAAGTAAATTGAATTTAAACTAGGCAATTATTTAATTACACTTTAACGTTTTATTTTTTTCTTCTACACTATAATATATCTGTATACATTGAAGGGAGCAGGGAGTAAAATCTTATCCAAGAGTTTGACATTTTTATGTTTTACGAACAATGTGGTAAATAGTAAATAACAAAAATCGTCAAAAATCTAATATCCTCTCGCCCTCACTACATTTCTACCTATACTGAATGCTGGCGGCTGTTTAGTTATTCAGTTTTTCTCTTTTGTGACGATAGCTATACAATATACAATGGCTGATTCACCAATACTCGTATATAATATGTCCACACAAGTCTATCAAAAATTATACATGGTTCCTCTTTCTTTTACACTTTTGTCATCCATTCTTACCTTACCCACATAAATTTCAGCATGTTACCTATGTACACTGTACAAGGAGCACATTTCCAAAGAAAATGTTCAGTACAATGACAATTGTATGAGTAGGTACTCATAAAAACATAACATGTAAGCACTTGAAAAATGTGTATACGTAGGTAGTAGGTAGATGGATAGTGACTAGTGACAGACTCTACTACTGACACAGAGAATAGAATAGACCATTACTTAAATTGAAAGGAGTGCTACTTAAATATACAACATACAATCCGGAAAAAACAAACGTGTGTAATACATCATGTCATTATTATACAGTGTGGTTCACACAGTATACAATGTAATTGAATGTGGTATTGTACATGTACGTAAATGGACAATATTTGTGTGAAGGGGAAAGGCGTTGGATAGTACAGACGTAAGAAGTATCACATTATATACTTTTTTTTGCACAATCAATAGAAACTAAACATGATTTGTATGTACTATACATAAATAACATTGTTATTATTATATTAGGTTGCACATGCAAAAAAGGTGTTCCATTCAAACATCATAACATTATGTATTATGGGTGAGTAAGTAAAAGGAAAAGTGAAAAATATTTGTGTGTACACTGTACACACACATTTTTGTGCACAGGAAGAATTTCCTCCGTTTCCATTCAATCATAAATAAAAGCATGAATGGTTAAACAATAAATTTTGGGTTAAACAACCAGTAAATACCTTTCAGTTCTATGTTCTATGTCTAGAGTTTTTACAGTTTAATGACATAGTGCGTTTTGTTTATTTTTTGTTTGTTATCTCACTTGTAAAGTTGTATCTTCTTTAAAATCAGAAGGAGGACAGGATAGACATTTATATAAGATTAAATGTACAAATGTACGAATTTTGCGACTTGCACTTGTAAGTACAAACCCCAAATTAACTGCTATATTATTATTCTGATTATGATTGCTCAGAGGAGGGGAATTTTGTTGAGGTTTAAAAATGAAATGTGCAGCAAAAATTCTTTAAATATTTAAAATATTTTTAATTGTCAGAAAACTCGTCATAAATTGCATAACAACTTTTTATCGTACGACATCAGTAGTCTCTTTTTTATGTAATTCCAACTCAAAAATTTTAAAGGGACAGTTTATTTGTACCTATGTATGTACATCATATAAGTGTACATCATTTGTGTATAACCAATATCTAAAACATGGCCGAGTACAAAAACACTGCGCAAAATGCACTACATAATTTTGAATAGGACAAGAGATTTCATTTTTCACAAGTTTCTAACATGGGACTAATAATAACTATGTTTTACGTCTCTTTTTTTACCACAGGATTTAAATACTGTGGTGAATGATTTCTTGCTAGCGTAGCCGATCGTAATATAGTTAATAATGTAAAGTATAATTTAAGATGTGTGAACGCTCTTTCAGCAACTTCAAAGACACAGTCTTTAGTCCATGCATAAAATATTAATTACTTTTTGGCTCGCTCTATTTTTACGTATGTTACATCTTGCACTTATTCACTAAGCATGATTACCATTATGGGACAATTATAATTACTATTATTATTGTTGTTGTACAACTGATGTTCTTACTGAAAGGTTAATCCTTTCGGTCTCTGTTGTTAAAAAAGGCAAATACAGATATTTTGTCCATCACATGCATACTATGTTGTGCCTTATAGTTTTTTATAAATATATTTTTGTGAGCAGCTTAAAGGTTCAAATTTCAACGGTAGTATTTTATACACAGGTTTTCACACTGAAAGCCAGTACAAGTCGTCAGTGTTGGACAAGCGTGCATATTTATATACTTTCAAATTTTTTGTTTTTACTTGCATGTATCATTGTTTTAGGACATTATATGAATTATATTTTTGTACCATATTACAAACGTACATAACTATGATGAAAAACATTTATTTCATTTCACTTGCATTGCATTTCATCTTCTAAATAAAAGAGTGAGCATACAAACCAAAAGGAAAAGGGGAAAAGGTATTTATAAATGTGTAATTGCTTGAAAGATAGCAGAGGTCCAACAGTTTCTTATCTATTTGAAGCAATTTGAACCATAAAATAAAAGGTATAGCACATAAAACGAATGAAGCACAGTCCTTACAACTTGATTCTTGGTTGACTCTATATTTATATTTACTGCTTGATATAATAAAACGTATCATTACTACCAGTATTCTCATTATACCTTACACAACACATACAAGTGATATCAGCATTAAATAGTAGTTATGAGGTAGTTTAGTTATACCAAAGCCAACCAACAGCCAACATTCTACATTGATTTTTGGATATTTTCACATAAGCAATTATACTCATATTAAAACTAAAAGTTAAAGTTTTAACTGTATTAATTGCAAATGCACACGTTATTTTAACAATTTGATTGTATGTATCTACAACGTACAATCTACATGTGGATTCATCTACTGCATTCAGCTACCAGCTACCAGCTACGTGCTAACCTAATATAATAGCTACACACAGTTCACGTTCAAATGCACAAAAAGGTAGTGCAAAAAGGCATCTCTGACTGCATGCTCCTTTTCACATGTTGTTTTTACATGAGAGGAAGATAAGAGAGCTTGTTTGACTCACATACAAACTCTCTCTGTCTATCCATCTTCTTTACTTTTTTCTATAGTTCTACACGCTGTAAAATGTACAATGTACAAGTACTTACATATTACATATACATACATACCTACTACACAAATACAGCTCTTCGTTCTCTTTTGATTTCAATAAATTTCACTTCCAAATCTGAAATGCACTCAATGAAGACAACGACGTAAGATGAAGGATGAATTTTTCAATGAGTAGAAGTTTTTTGTACAGCGGTATCCGTTGTATATTATATTATACATTGTATATCAAAAAGTGCAACAACTCAAAACTCAACAATTACAAACGACAGGTCTATTGATTTACTCCCATTGATGACGGTTATGTATGAACATGCAAAATTTACATGCTCATATTCAATATTCATACTTCATACTTCATGGTAGTCTGAAGTTGAGTACTGAGTTCTGAGTACATGGTTCAGTCGAGTGATGGTTCAAATTTCAAATGTGAGTTTGAGCTTTAAAATGATATTGAAATGTAAAATGTACGCACTTATGTAAATGTGAATTTTTCAATTACAGTTTTCACTTTGCAAACAAATCAACACAATACACAAGACAAACAGTAAACAGGCATACATGAAATTCCATTATCCATTATCCCTGATTACTGATTACAGCACATTACATTACACGTCAAGGAAGAATATGAAGCATGAAGCAGCTGATGACAATTTATCTTAATTGATACGAATGTTTCCTTGTAAATATATTGTAGGATGCTGCATCTTATTTCTTACATCCACATCACGTCTGTCAGCCTATGCTCTGTGCTGTCAAGTCTAGAGTCTAGAGTCTGCTGGTTCTTAATTCTTAACCACTTTACATCTCGTGTATGATGTATGAGAGACGTACATATGCACAACATTCAACAGGAGTTTATTGCGTATTGTATCTCTTACGATTACTCTCTTTTTGAATTTTGCATACCATTGGCAGTGTACACAGTGTACAGTGTACAATGTACAATCAACATTGTTATGTTCTTTTCGAAGAGGTTTTCTGCTTCCCATTTCCCCTATCACAGTGTTGACCATTGACCAACTAACATTATTATGACGGATGCGTCTGTTCGTTACTGGTTGCTGGTATTATGCATTTCATGTTTCGTGTTATGATCTCACACGAAAAAATAGTACAAAACAATGAGAATGCACCTACGTATACTTGTTACTTGTGTTACGTAGATTCAATATTCAGTGGTTGCATGTATATTGTAATGATAATAATAATTATCGGAAATGTAAAGAAATGGGGTTAAAAGTTAGACTCAGTTTGAATATTTTTCTCCTCAATATGTATAATATATTGTCCTTTGTCTTACTATTTTAATTTTAAATAATAATCCATTACCCATTGCCTGGTCAATATCATTTCCTGTCCAATTAAAAACTGAATTATACCGACGGTAACTGGCAAAAGGTGCACAATCACAAGATTGATCGATAATCAATTCTCAAGAGGTAAATAATAAATAAGTAGAAAGGTATAATATAATGTGTTTCTTCCGTTTTGTTCATCAAAACAGAAAAGCGCAACGCAAAACAAGTAACAAGCAAGGAACAAGTTTTGCACCAATGCGTAATAAATAATAAAACAATTATAATCATTATAAAACGAATGAATCAAATATCAAAGTTTCAAGATCTCAATTACCATCTAAATTATTATAGCATCAATTATATTGTGATAATATAAGATGTAACATGAATGGGACTAGTGGGGGAATAAATGTTTCTATCTTTCTGTCAATTTGCCATTTTTCATACACGATAAACAATTATTGTTAAACGATTGATAAATCATCATAATAATATTATAACACATTTTATGTGACCATGCATTTTGTATTTATTTCCAAAATTCTACACTCGACATTCTTCGAATTCCTCACGCATAATTTATATTTTACATTTTACAATAAATAATATTATTATGCGATTTGTCCAAAATTCCTACAGCTTCGTGTGCCACGTTTACATTTATACGGTATATTATTTATTCTCAAAATTGCCAAGTGAAGGTTTGCTACCCAAGTTCACATAATATTAAATGTACTAAAGTGGGCAACGGTAGCTATACACTATACACGTAGTATCGATGCACATTGCACATTCTACATTCTATTAAATTTATATTGGTGTGCGAATTCCAATTATGACCAATAATTATTATTATACTTCATCCTTCACCAATTTCTCATCTTTCATTGAAACGATACATAAATAGTTATGTACATTGTACATGCAAGGCTTTAAGTTGTGGAGCTAAGCATTTTTGCAGTATAAAGTATAAAGGTATCTGATTGATTCTGCGACTTAATCTACTTTGAATACGGTGATTAATTTCTATTTGGCACTTTTCACTATACATGTCTTGTATGCTGTATGCTTTATGCTGCCTGTACGAAATTGCTTTTGCAAATTACAACACATAGAAGATACATATTCAGAAGGTAATGCATAATCATTCGTAAAATGTTTTAAAGTGAGAAGAAATCATCATAAAGCGTAGGCTAAATGCTAATTATGCCGACGCGTACACAATCTATATTGCTCTTACCTCGCACATATACATAATATAACGTTTTCTTTTTAATTGGGTTTGTATAATTAGTGCAGTAAATTTTCCTCCGATGGAGTTTCTAGTTTCTACTATGTAAAATGGCAATAATCTCACATCTATTTTAAAATTTTAAACAATAATAATTGAAGCACGTATACCGTAATCAGAATATGATTATCAAGAAACTGAACTTCAAATGAAGAGAAAAGGCTTTTTTCTTTTTTCCGACAGTAAGGTACAGTGTAATGATTACAACTTTATTATTGTTATGCACGTGTCTCGTGTCTCATTTTGCAAGCCGCTACGTTTTATGGTTTATGTTTTATGTCTAATAGTTTTTAATCCATTATGCACGAAAAATAACGTGGCAAAAATAATATGACTAGATTTTGAACCGCAAGTCGGTAGCTGATAATTGAGACGCCGTCAAATGGTTGAAGAAAACTGCCAAAATATAGCATTATCAATTATTAGCAATTGCGAGTATTACAACGTGAAATGTGACTAAAAAAAGTAAATCACAACAGTCAAAAGTCAAAAGAATCAAAATAATTCGTAATGTAGTAATGAATAATGAAACACGAAATGGCAGTGCAGTAATTTGGAATTTGGAATCCTACAAGTATAATTTATTATTACTCTCTCAAAGGTGACTCGAATCTGGAATCTAAGTTATATCATTCTGATTATGGCTTACAGTGTACGATCTACGTTGCACAGGACGTAGTCTACACGTACGTAATATTTTCCAATGTGCAAGAAAAACAAGGGCAATTTGATTAAGAATAAAACAAAAACAAAACGTTTTTCACCGTTTTCCATTTGATACACCATAGAACATAGAACATGGATGAAAGATACTTTGCCACAATTTGAACTCTGTGAAAAATTAGTAGCAATAATTGTAATGGAGTAATAAAAACTAGTGATTGGATTTGATGAATAAAAAGTACTGTTTTTTTTCCCTTCTCCTTCTCTATTTGTCCCTTCAATTCGTATCGAGTACCGATCTACATTGGTATAAAATATTTATGAAGCGGTCACCGGCTTCCTAATTTATAAAAAGTAATTCTATATAACATACAAGTTTAACGTGTTTCTACGTTCTACGTTCAATCATGTATATAACCTTTAGCTTGAGAGTGGCTTTGGTTTTCATCCGCTTCTCCCATATCTTTCATAAAATTACATAATCATTTTGCACAGTTGTTGTAACAGAGCAGAATTTGTTATTCTACCTTATTGTATGCAATTTCGGCGAATCCCAGCAAGATTCGTCTCCATCCTAAACTACTACAAAGGCATGTACAATACATGTGTACAGTGTGGTTTACCGTATTATGATGTCGTAAGTTGTAATCCGATGGTGATGAAGAAATAATAATTTATTTTTATGAAAATGACTGAATTAATGCGGTACCATTTATTTTACTTAGTGCCCGCCAGCTTTTCTTCCTCCATATTATTATTGCTGTACCATATTCAGAGCTCCGAATATATGCACCATTATACACATTACATGTTACATAAAATATTTCAAAGATGAATATATTATTATGTATTATGTACAAATTATTGGAACAAAACTCCCCTAACCTACTTACTCCTAAATCTTAGGATTAGAGGAGATTGCTATGCGAATGTTATGTATAACAGTATAACGTAATGTGTAATAGTCGTGAAATTCTCATATTATGCCATTTATTGTGTCCACACTAAGGATAAAGTTTGAATTTTGAATCCTTGTTTTATAATACGAAACATGATGCATATAAATGATTTTAATACTTGAGCTCATCATCATCATGACGAGACAGTGAAGGTAATATCAATAAAAAGTAATTGGAAATTTTGATGAATGTTATCTCCCTTCTACATTATACATCACATGTTTCATATCCACAAAGGTTTATTACATAATAGAGAACTTATTTTTGAATAATAATATTCGAGAAAATACAAAATACAAAATACAAAATACAAAACACTCCAACAACATAAAATGTTTCCATCATTTCAGGTAAACTGTTGAATGTGTGATGTCTGATGAGTGGTGTGAAAAACTGGAATCACGGATCAAAATCCTGAATTTATCTTTTATGATATATTTCCGACGTGACATGTGTAATGTGCATATTATATGTATTGTATGTTATCTACTCGGCAAATGAGACAAGAAATAATCATCTTTTAGCTAATGTTTTTACTACTCAGTTTTCACACGTTTGAAAATTCACCTTCCGGGTGGTAGCTCGGTGACCTTTCCTACTCTACCGGTTACCATTTACCACTGATTATTTTCACCCCGATCATATAATCATCATCATCGTCATGTATATGTAGAATGTACACACGTGTAATATGTGATACAAACTTTTTTAATACTAAAAATCCTCCTTCAAATAAAACTCTTTATCACTGATTGTTGATTAGTCTACTCCTACTTCACACATTCAATCTCACCATATTATTTTTATTACTTGCTGCAAAGATACAGCTGTGGATCCCCAACTCCAAACTCCAAAGACACAACTGATTGCTACGCATTGCAGGAAATTATCGAAACATTATACACTTCTGTGTCTTCCAGAACAGTAAAAACCGTGTAAGATGTAATATGTACCATCTGTACACGATGAAATGTGTAAACTTTCCAAGTTCAAGCATATATACAATGTACAAAGTACAATATACAGTAAAAATAATAAAAGTCGTTTAGATTTCAGATGTTGTAGTACAAGTTATAGGAGAGTTTCAAGATGGGAAAAATAAAGGCATAGAGAGAGAGAAGTAGAAGAGCGGAGGGTGTAATTTTCGTGCCTAGGTTTTAATTAAGCAACTTTGAGTGTCGTATGCCCAAATCATAACTGCATCTTTGAAGAGTTAACTATAGTAATAATCCAATAGTTGTATAATAAAATCGAAGAGAAGGTAAAAGGTAAAAAACGAGCAAGATGTAGCAAAGATGTATCCAAGATTTAATGTCCACGAAAAAACAAAAAACATATCTGAAATCTGAAGAGCGGAGCAATTTATCGCAAAAGCCAAAAGATGCAGCAAAAATCTTAACAAAGTATCTCAAATCTTTGAATCTTAAAATCTTGAATCTCAGCATTTAAGACTTTTTCGCTTGATTATTTCTCTGTGGTATCCAACTCAATACTTAATACTCAATACTCAATACTAAGAAATAACAACTAACAGCACATGACCGTGTAAAATGTTTGACACGTTTAACCCTTTTGCATCCATATACACTATACATGTGTGTACTACCCGTCTCTTGCACTTTGTCTCACTCCTGTTCTTGCCACTTCTACAAACCAGTATTGAGTACATGAGTCTCCATTTTCCATTGTCCATATATGGCATATGGCAACGGTGTCATAAAAATTTCTAGATAAAACCGACAAAGGTAGAAAGGGAGTCTGTGGAAAGACAAAAAATGATTCGTCAGATGTGCATAAGAGCACCTATGACGAATTTACAACTTTCTTCTCCTCTCCTTTCTTCACTACTCAACACCATCAAAGACGGCAAATTCTTGGGCTCTTTAGTCTTTTGTACTTGATACTTGAGTCTTGAGTTTTGAGCCTTGCATATGCAATATATTGAGTATTATGTGTTATCAAATACTGTGGACGAATAGTAAATGGTAAATGGTACGCACCATGGAAATTTGAAATTTGAAATTGTAAAGTACCACAATTATTACAGCACACACCGGCCCCATCCCCACTCCAAACTCCAAACTGTGAGAAAGGCAGTGGGACAGACTCAAAAGTAGGAAGTGGAGAGTGGATCATTTTAATACGATATTACAAGATACAAAGTACTTAACATGTTAAGTACCAGCCGAAAGTCTCGGAAATTGCAAACAACAAACAACAAACAAGTATACATATTATGCATATGTATACAATCTAAAGTGTTCAAAGAATGTTCTATGTGCAGACTTTTGGAGGAGCAACAATAATTAATAATTTATTATTAACAACTTTAGAGTCAAGCTCTAAAATGTGCATGCTTAATAATTAATAAAATACTAAAATATGATTGAGTATAAGAAAAACACCTACATCTGCACTGTACAGTCTACAATATACAATCTACACAAGGGAAAGGAGTAGGTAAGCTCAGCACGGATGGGAAATTAGAACGAGAATTAGAGGGACAAGCATGATGTGTCAAAGAGGATAAGAGGATCGTTCCAGTTTTGTCACAGTTTTGTATCCACTTCTACCATCCTCAGCTCTCTCTGTGTTCTACGTCAAAATGTTACAGGGAGAGATGGAGAGGCAAAAAGGAGATTAAATTAGCTGAATTCTGAATTCATCTCACAAGATTAAGTTTGGTAATTGATAATCCTCATCCTATTAATGTGTTCTTAATATATGGGGCATTCTCTGAGAAAAAAGGATCCACATTTTACATACCTTGAAAATGGCAAAAGGAAAGTTTTTATGAATTTCGGTTCCTTAGTTTTTTGTATGGTTTATTACACCAAGATCAAGAACAAAAAACACGGCCTCAGTTTATCTTTTATCCCCTTTAAAATTATACAGAATACAGAGGTATTTCTTACGTATACCTAAAATATCTATGATCTATCCATGAGCTTAGAGTTTAAACTATTATCCATTATCTGCTAATTACACACAATTTGACTTGTTCATAATTAAAACCACATAATATGACTCTGAGTGGACTTTACTCACATCTCACATGACAGTAGTAGACAACGGTAGACGAAATCGTGATTCCCTGCCGTCCTATACCTTTGTGTCATTAATTACACGATTTTCTGAGTGACGGCACTGTTTTCTGATTTTTTGCATACAAATGTATCTGTACATAGTCAGGCTTATTATGTACTTCTTCTCATAATACATAATACATTCAATATGCATGTGTACTTGAGACTTGAGACTTGAGATGAAGCATTCCTTTTTCTTGACCCCCATAAAGTATTATGTTATTGTTACCTGATGTATGTACTATATAATTTATATGTAAGTAGGCATAATATTGACAATTTTTACACGTGAAAATTTAAACTGCTCTTAGTATCAAGTATGTGTACTAGTTTCACGGATGGAGTCTCCAATCTCCTCACAGTTTGCCTACGATCCACGATCTCAAGCTTGAATTTTTGCTGCTATAAATTCTCATCAAGAGAGTTGGAGTTCTGAACTGACGGCTCAAAATTCAAAGCTCAAAACGAGTATGAGTTTGAATTTACACAAAAACAGTTCGTTGCGGTCTATTCGAAAGTAACGAGGAGCGAATTACAAGAGAAATGAGCAGGAGCAGGGTAAAAACTAAAACGTAGGAAACGTAGCTACAAAGAGGAGATGACTGTAGAAAATTCTGAGATCTCACACTCAGAATTCAGTCAATGTAAGTTTATATCATAATATGTACAATGTACAAAGTACAGTGTACAAGATTCTCTGACTTTTTGACTTGATACCTGGTTTTTCTCTTCTCTTTCTTTTTCAACAACCATAAAACTTCAGGTGAACATAGATAGAATACACAATACGCATTAAAAATGTGTGTATATACTAAATAATGTACATAAAAAGTTGAATGGAAATTTAACGCTCATCATAATATGATATCTCACCAACCGACTTTTTTTACCTAGATATTTACATATTACATCTTCCCTATTATTACCCAATTATCAATTAGCAGAGGGTGTATAATCATGTCATGCACCATATCAAATGTCAACCCAACTACTTGGCATTTAGTATTTAGCATATGATTGGATGGCCACAATGGAGATGGCCACCACAAACCTGTGTAAAACAGCTTGAAAAACTAACCACTAATGGTATAATTTGTAATTTTTTATTCGTGTCATCCATGTTTACTGTTTAGTGGAATTTTATTGCTACTATCACCATCCACCATGTACTATGCACTATGTATGATGTATACTTGAGACTTGATTTTTGAACATGAAAACATAAAAGTCCAAATCCATGAGGTAAATCTCAATCTTAATTTACCCACAGAATAAAACTGATACATAATAATATTATATATTGAATATTGATCAATGCAATGACGAATGACGGCTTCTACGAAATTACAAAATACAAAATACAAAACTGAAATGGAAATATATGCACATGAATTATACTAGACTCTAGACTCTTAATTGAATGGATAACTTAATGTAAATGTAGCGATTGATTCTGAAGCTTGAAATTCAATTTTCACAGCGAACAGTGTGCAGTGTGCAGTTCACACAGCACAGTAGGCAGTAAGCAGTAGGAAAAACAGTATTGAGCAATTCGAGATGAATTCTAAATTCAAGTTTGAGCAATGTATTTGTAATACCTTGTCGTTATTTTCAGTTTTCAATTCACATAGTCTCCATTAATTATTAATTGAAAGGATCATTAGTCAAAGCGAAATGAACTGTGCGTTGTGCATACTAGATATTATGTGTCTCGATTCTCGAGTCTAGATAATATTGATTTTCTTTTACTTACCATCCTCTAAATTCAATGGAAGGATTTGAGACTTGAGACCACTCACGAGAAATAACTAATTACTAAACAACATTATTATTTACACTAGTCTTCGTAGTGCACAAATTATACATTATACATTTATAAATGTCTACGTCGTACGCAGTGTGAGACTTGGAACATCGAAGTCGAAATCAAAATCAATATCAACATCAACATCAAGATCGACATCAACATCAACATCAACATGTCGTAGATAGATAATAAGTTTAGGTTGCTTTACATCTTGAATCCAGAATCTAAACTCTAGACTCTAGAATAAAAGTGCAAAAGAAACTTGTCAAGTTAAAAACATTTGTAGTAGGTATTCACTATTTAATTCATTCCACATTCATCAAAAGTCCGGATCAACTTTAATTCCATTCTAATTTCTAATGCACTATATCCTCTCCCGATGAAGAACGTTCGTCTATTAGACGTCATATTTCGTCAGCCTGACGTTTACGACGTCAGCAGGACGTTTGAAGACGTCTAGTAGACGAACGTTCTTCATTGGGCTGAGTTTGAATTTGAATTGGAATTCAAAAGGGTTCACATTTAACATTCACAAATTTGTATGCACTGCAGCATCCACTAAGTACAAGTTTTTAACTTGATATTGACATATTTTGAGGAACGAGAAACGTGAATTGAGTAATCGGCAATCGGCAAATTTACTTTACTAGTCAAGCTTAACGGAGGCCACTCGAATCTCGAATCTCTAAACTCTAATACTCTAAACTCTAACACTCTCTAAAGACTTGTACAAGATTAAAATCTACATCTGTCTCCTGCATATACGAACAACGAACAGCGAACAAGGATAAGATGGCAATAAACTATTCATCCACATACACTATCTAGTGTCTAGTGTCTTTTATCTAGTTGGATGTTGTATCACAAGGGTCTGAGTGTTGAGCTTACAGATAAAATGGATTAGTCCTTGTCACATTGTAGTTACACATTAAGTTACATTACAAAATGAATTTTTAATACGGTCGCTCGTATCTGGTATCTGGTATCTAGTATCTCGCACTTCTTCTCTGAAGGAATTTATATTTAATTCAGACTGCAGAATGTGATGGAATGGAATGGTGTTAGAAATAATTATTTAGCTAACCATTTTAAATGTAGATATGTATCTGAAACATCTATGATGACATTTCACTCCTTTGTGCAGTTGACTTAAACAACAGCATAAAACTGTACCAACCATGTATTGAGTATTGATTGAAAACGAAAACGAAAACAAAAACGTAGACACTTTATAGACAGATAAAACAAAACACTTTTACTCATGAATCATGAAGATATTATAAATCATTTAACACTCACGAGTACCCACACAAACGACTTTGTACTCTAGAACCTAGACTCTAGACTCAACTAAAGAGGTGAGAGAAACGACGACTATTTACTCTCAAATATGTATCAAGAGGGTTTAAAATTTACATTGCATTTTTTGTAGATACTTTTGGATTTTGGATGCACTATACAGTAAAGCAGCTTCTAGTACAAAATTTAAAAATAACTTTAACAATCAATGCTTCATCAATCGCCAATCAAAGAGAGTCTATAGTGTGAAATATTAAAAAAATTACTTCATACTCCTAGTTAATGGTTGGATGTGAGATGTGAGAGTTGACATTGAATCGAAATCGAAAACGAAAACGAAAACTGTATACGATGTACAATATTCCTACAAACTACATTGTCTCTGATATGTTAAATTTTGGTATTAGGACCTTCTGCCGACAAGGGCCTTCTGACGAAACTTTTCTGACGTTAGCCTTCTGCCGAGCCGAGCCTTCTGACGAGTCTCTTCTGACGATGACATGGTCTGACGTTACACTTCTGACTGGAATCAATCTGCCGTTGAACTTTCTGACTAAAATTTTCTGCCGTTGAACTTTCTGACTAAAATTTTCTGCCGTTGAACTTTCTTACTAAACGTTTTTGCCCATGAACTTTTATGCATTACGAACTAGTATGCGACTGCGGTAAAAATTATAAGAATTGAATTTGGTTTTACATTTTTGATATGCTTTCAGCTTACAATTCATTTCCGGTACTTGAACTTTCCACAATTTACCTTCATGGCAATGATCTGTTGTTATTTTGAAATTTTCGTTTTTCAGAACACGACGTCCATTACAGTCACTTGTTCTTTGTGTACATATGTCGTATTTTGATGATCCGTCTTTCAATTTTTCATCAGTTTGATAAACATTGTTCAGTGAATCAACTAACAATAAATTTTTCCCATATTTAGATTCCACTAATTTAAATTATTTCTCCGCTAGATGGCTAGTTTCATAGTCTCACATTGCCCCAATGTGCATGGACACCCAGCCGTAAACGTGGAAAGCAATAGCTTCGCTTCCTAAAAATGGGAACTTGAATGTTGAAACTGAGTTGTAATGAAGTATGAAAGAAGGAGTGAGAGTGAAGGAAAAATAAATTCAACAGAAACTAGCCAGAGCCCCTGCTGTGACATTTATGTTTATAGAAGTAAAAATGTCGACAGCAGAAGCAAAATTATAGTGTTAGAAAATGTAAAAAGGGCTACGGCAGAAAATTATCGTCAGAATAAGATGACGTCAGAACATGTTATCGTCTGAACCCTTCACCGTCACAAAGTAACGGCAGAACATGTCACGTCAGAAGCTCCGAGTCGTCAGAAGGTCCCCCATTCTATTATTCTATTGTCTTTTGTTACGTGTATTTAAAGACGTGTTAATGTAATATAGTTTCTTGTTCCTCTTTTGATTCAGGATCGGAATCGGTATCGGTATCGGGGTTCCACAAACAAGAATCAAAGAGAAAAGAGATAGACAAACTTGTAGTAGTGTACATGTGTACACTCAAGTTCAAATTCAGAGAAAAGCAAAAAAATAATTAAATGACCAGTAATGAGATTTTAAGCAAGGAATGATGGCTTGTATTATGCACTGCACATTGTACAGTGTACTAGGTACAGATAAAATTTCTATATCTATGTACATTATACGTTGTACATCTGTAATGGCTAATGGTGAGGATACGAAGCACTAGCGTTCTTTGGAATACCGAAGTAAAAGCATGTTGATGTTGATGTTTCAAGTATAAAGCATGAATGTAAACGCGAGTAAGAACGTGAACGTGAAAAGGAATGAGCTGAGCCGAGGAACGAATCAACAACGACGTTTCTTCCTTTCGCAACTAATTATTATTACCAGAACAAGAACAAGATGAGAACAACAAAGAAGGACGAATACGAATGACGAGCGATGATCGAGTGAACAAAGAAATGCAGAATCAAGAATCAACAACATCTGTTGTGGATTTAATACCTAGTTAAAAAGAGGAAAAAGATATGAGAGTTGACATGAATATTCAAGTGGATGATTCCAGATTCTAGATTCCAACTCTTTGATCTTTGGTCGTCACGTTTAATTACAACTGACAATCAGACGTGATTGCAACTATGTACAACTGAATAGTTGCTTCCGAATTTTGTCTCAATACTATTCAGTGAATAGTCAATTGTCGAGTGTCGAGTCGGCCAATTTTCTGCAAAAAAACAACAAAATCAAAAAGACACATAACCTTTGTTTTTTTTACAAAAAATTATTTTGTCAACTTGAAATCAATTTCTTGCCATTTTTTGGATCCTGGGCTGAATCTCGTTTTCAAAATTGCCCGATTCATCCGCATAAATAATAAATTAGGTTCAAGATTCAAGATTCAAAATTCAAACTATGAAAAATATGCAGGAAAATTGTGGAAAAGTGATCATAAATTTAAATACACACATTTGCATCTCTCCATCTGATATGGTATGATGTACGATTATTTGATTATGAATTATATAAATCGTGAATGTAAATGCATGGCTAATTGTTATGAAGCAAAAAGGTTGATTCTGGATTCTCGATGCTTGATGCTCGATTCTCGAGGCAAAACGATCCTTGTGCGCTGTCTTCAGCGAGGATTCTGTATTCTGTATTATGTGAGTACGAAGGAAAATGTTGTAGTTTTAGTTTAATTGACGGTTAATTCCCCTCCATAAACATTAGACATACAGATATACAATGTTTTGCTGCGTAGATGTGTATTTAGATAGACAATAGACAGATATTTTATGATATGAGACCATAAGTTAATTTTCGTAATTAAGTTTAGACAGGTTTATGGTCAACAAGTATACAAAATGCAAAGGAGTAAAAAAGAGCAAAAAGGAAAATAATATATTCTGTTCTGATGTACCTTTTTACACCTGGTAATTATAATTAATTACTTAACTGAATTAAATGGAATTAATTTGAATAATTTTCATACACACATTATGTACACATTTGTACTTTTTCAACCATTTTGGCTCATGTATTTCTTCTGTTGCTGGTTTTCATTCCTCATTTTTCCTCGATTCTCGATGGACAATCAGGCGTCAAATGATTATGTTTATGCTAATGGCGACTGTGGGCTCTTGATTGTTGATAGTAGACATGTATCATTCACCACTCATCATGTACGTACATTGTACATTGTGCATTCAGTATTCAATATGATCATAATATTTGCAAAACAGTCTGCTTTTTCATACACTAAATTACATCCACATCATCCTCATTATACACACATTAATACTTAATTTTATTGGGCGCATTAAAAACTACACACTACACATTGTACAGTGTACACATGAACGACATGAAAACAATTAGACATGATACATCAACAAACACACGGCAATTGTGGTTCGCCTTTGTACTGCACATTGCACATCATGTGTTGAGTGTCGAATGTTGAGAATTGATGGACAGACAACAGACAAAGAACGACACCGAAAAGAGCAACATGTAACAATAAAATAGTAAGTAAGTAATAGATAAATAAATGGTGAAGCACGGAAAGAAAAATGAATTCGTTTGTGTTTTGTGTGTATTGTGTATTGAGTATTGAGTATTGAGTATTTTGTGTGAAAATAACTAAACATAAAACATACAGCCAAGAGAAGACAGACAGCAGTGCAAATGCGACGCAATTTATCAGTTAGATAAGCAGCGAGTTTTGAGTAGAATAGAGTTTTGAGTATTGAGAAAAAAAGAGCAATGCGGCAAATTGACAATAAACAATAAACAAATGAAATTGTAAGAGGAAAAAAACATAATATCAATCAATTGCTCTCACATCACCTCATATCACATCACATCACATCAAATCAAATCATGCAAATTGTTCCCTGTGACTAATTCAGCTAATTACAGGAGCGAGGAGGAAAAAATGCTACTTGTTTCAAGGATTTCAGTCAGTTGGCTTTTCATTTACATTTTCATTGTAGCAAAATGTGTACAAAAACTGCAATACATGATGAAGCCAAAAGTCAAAAGTTAATCGTTAATGGCAATTCACACCATGTGCAAATGTGAGCTGTTTAGATGTATTTCACTCTAATTACCCAGCAGAAAGAAGCTAGAATACACATTTGTGAATGTAGAATGCAGTGAAAAAATGGTAATGGTAATGGCGATTGGATTGGCTTGATAATCTTAAATCTTAAATTTTTAAACTGTTCATTAGATCAAATCATGCAGTTGACAGTTGGCACTTGACACTAATGCCTCAACGTTGACTGAATACGAAATCCCAATTTTTCTCGGCACTTTCCCCCTATTCATTAAAATTAATCAAGATTGGAAAGTTGAAGTTTATGATCAAATGTCAAAAGTCTCAAATTTTATTTTCGGGGTACAGGTAAAAAAGCTCAACGTTTGTAGTTGGTAGGTATGCGGGCTATAGACATGTTTACGTATAATCTATCGTAGATTTCCGTCTACATTCACAATTAAATCGTAATTCGCATCATGAGCTTAATTAAAAATGATTAAATCAATTTTGGGTTCATTTGGTTGATATTTGCAAAGTATACACTTAAATATCATCGAGTATGGAATCAGAAATGGATGTAAATGTAACTAAAATGGAGTTAATTAATTTTTTGGAGGTACGTGCCTTATTTTACCTTGGAAAATGTCTGTCATAATGTGTATATAAATATATGAAACATTTAGCAGTAGTTGTGAATTCAGCATCCTATGTACTTCTGACTTGTGAATTGTCATGAATGATGAGACGAATATGAAATGCCAAGTATTTTCTGTATGCTGTAGTAAAAGTTCATTCAGGTCAAAATCCATAATATTCAACGACTATATTCTGTATTTTGTGTTCTGTGACTTCAATTAAGAATTCAATTAAATCTGGATAAATTACTGTAACTGCTCATTTTGTTCCATATTTAATTGAATTAATATATGGGTTCATGACTTGATCATCAAACATTATCATTATACTTAATTCAGGACATTTATACGATTACCATTACCATTACTATTACGAGCTCTCATTTGACTAAATAAACTCTTTCCCTCTTGCTGTATCTGTTTTATATTTAGTAATGAATACTGAAGCTTCAGCTAGTTTTATATAGAGTATTGAGAATTGAGGATTGAGAATTGGGCATGGAGAATTAAGTTGTATCATCAAACGGCAGTTAATGAGCTGAAAAAGAGAGGATGATGATGAGAGGGTTATTAGCAAAGTTGACAAATCCTGTAAAGACATAAATGTTCACAACCACTATAATCTATGTATAATGATGAATGAATAATGATATAATGTATCGTCAATAGTCAACGACAGTATGTAATTGGTAATATTATGAAATAATGACGCAAATCCTCTAAGCAGTGATGACTGATGACTGATTACTAAACTGGAAACGTCATAACTACAAAGGAATATAAAGTACTTAAAATGCGACTATAAACCTGAATGAAATTTTGGAATTTACGAAGAATCAGTCATGATGTTTTTTTCTTTTTAATTTCAATTTATTATTTTTTTTGATTCTTTTGACATTTGAAATTTGACAGTATCATGAATTTTTTTCACAATTTTATTTTTCAAATACAATTATTTTTGTAAATAGATTCCGATTTGGTTTTAATCATTTACATGAGACAGTAGTTCACACAGTTTGTCGATAAAAAACGATCGCACATATTTATTATTTATGCATAGGTATTTTCTGAGAATAAGAATGGGAGTTAGCACAGAACTGCCCTTCCATTCTCAACGTAGTAGTAACAATAATAATAATAATATTATTTGTAGTTACACTTTACAAGTTACAAGACATAATACTAGGACTTTAAATTGTAATTAGTGCAAATAAATTAAAATATGTATTCTTACGATTAGTTTTTAAAAAATCAATTTATCAATCGATTATCAACGTTATTTTTTAGTTTTGGAAATATGGGAAATATTATATGATTTATTCTTTGTTGTTCTGTTTCGTATTATTTCACAATTTCCAACGGATCGTCAATTGATTTTTTTGTGACAAAATGACTGGACTTGGACTTGCGAATCCACATGTGATATCGTTATTCACTAATCAATTCATAATCCAGTTTGAATTATGAATTATGATTTATGAGACAGTTCGCATATTATTACAGTTTCTGTAGTCCGTATAAAGTACGTGTGCTATATTATATGGATAATATTTAATTTAATATGATTATAATAATGAGACGTGAATAATTCATGTTGATAGTTGACAGTTGATAATGAGGAACGGTCGTCCGTCGTACGTATATGCATATCTTTTTGGTAAATTAAAATAAATATACGCACGGACTAAAAACCTTTGTATTTTACATACATACAAACCTACAACTAAAAATAACACGATAAGTACTAACTAAAACTAACAATAATAGTAATTATTACTATTAATAATATTATCCTAAAAAACGTTTTTCTCATACGTACATACATACACACACCCACACATTCATACAAACTAGTACGTAGTCAATACTCATCACTCACTCATGTTCACATTGAAAACAAAAAGAAATAATACACAATATAATATTATTTTTCAGTTTTCACTCCTCATTCCTCATTCTTCATTAATTATTCAATACTCCTTTTTTCTTAATAAAGATAAGGTGTCTTTGACTATATAATATTATTAGATATTTCTTATCTTTCTCCCGCTTTTTGCATTATTAAGTCATCACCATTCATTTAAATACTACGTGTGTGTGCTATGTCATAATATGTTTGTATAAATTGGTAATATTTTCTTGCACCCCGCAATACAGCACAAAAGTACATATATATATAATATATCCCTAGGTTGCATCATTCATAATTCCTCAATTTTCAAATGAATTAAAGTAGAAACAAAACTAGATAATTGTAAGTTAAATGTGATGATTAAATGACCATGGTAAAACAAAAGAAAACAGAAAAAACGAACTAAACAACGACTTTGAAAAATTCAGGTGAAGATACTGGCAATAATGCAATAATAATAATATTAATAGTAAAACAAACTCCTACATGAATTCTGTGATGCTAAATTCCTAGCTGACTTGAAAAATCAGTATCAAGAGAAAAATACATGAAATATCAAACATAACAACGATGAGTGGTCACACACTAAAAATAAGTACAGAGATACAACTTTCACGTGATAATAATAATAGTGACATTTGGTTTTCTGAGAAGATAAACTTAATAATTAATAGTGTAATCATAATCCTAGATATTTTCTACGTACTATTTAGTACACATGTAATTGACTTTGTTGTGTTTGAATGAAAAATGGTACAATATTTGAGTTTACACACATAACATATTCATCCTGACGATGACAATGACAATGAGAACGAGAACTCAAGTGATGATGATTTGATTACAATTTACAATGCAATCATATTCATTATTATTATTTTTATAATTATAGATAAATTTTAAATTACGGTTAGTTCCAGTTAACGGGAAATCAAATACCTATCGGTTTTGATTTAGCAGTGCGTTGAGACTATAAGCTGCATGCGCGGATCTAGCTAAAAGGGAATTCGGATGAGCCATCAGAGGAGGAAGAAGACCCTGCATTGAAGGTGGTAATAGTGGTCGGGCCGCTGCGAGGCGTAATTTTTCTATTTCCGCTTCTTGTAGTCCTAAAAAAATCAAATAAGAAAAATAAATTATGAGTCATGAGTAAAATATAAACTATCCCAAAAGAATTATCGTTTTGCACATTATTGCACATTATTTCAAAACCACTGCTGAGTAAATCAAACATATGAGAGAAAATAATAATAAACTTTGCTTACTTTTTGCTTTTGCCCTCCGATTTTGAAACCAGATTTTGACCTAAAAGAAAACAAGCACATATAAAAAAATTAGTTTATAGAATTTTAATTGTTTTATTCATTTCGAACACTTTTTAAGTTTAGTTGTTTTGAATATTTGTCATTGTCATTTGAATGTGTATAGGAAAAACAATCTCGCCTCATAATAAAATGCACAAGGCAAAAAAGACAAAGTTCAATTAATCTGAACACTTTTTTGTCACTGGCAACTGGCATAATGTGTAAAATACAAAATACAAATGGAGAACAATTGAAGCTTTACTTTTATAACTTTGTTTCAAGCCTTTTCCTTTAGAGTTTGGAGCATGTAGAGTAACTTTGATTAGAGTTCTGATAGCGATGAAACAAAGTGAAAAGTGCAAACAGTCATAAGGACAAATTACACTTGACTCCATACTCCATGTTCCATGTGCTCAGTCTAATACGTACTATTAATCTTGATAAAGTTTTCCTCTGTCGTCATTTGCATAATATGACGATAATGATTAGCATACGTATTTATTTTCCTAATTTCTACCATATGAGCTCTACACCCTCTAAATTTTTACACAGGTCAATTGCTCATTTCTTCTTCTCTTCAACTATTCTTTTATTAGATAGAGAGATGTCCACTCCCGCCTTGGACCTTGAAATAACACTGTTGTAAAAAGTAATGATTATGTCTACTCTCTACTCCAGTTTTATTCTTTTGCCTTATATATTATGTACAACAACAACAACTCTTTACATTGAGACGGTAAACTAAAAAGAATAAATTGGGTCAAAATTCTAAACTCAAAAACTCTAAACTCCAAGCTCCAAACCATCTGGGGCGTTGAATTGTCATTGTCATTACTGGTCATTTAAATGCAGATCAAGCAATAATCCAGCAAACGATGTAGGAGCTGGATCTATGGATGACATTCGACGTACATAGATTTTTCTTGGCTCTCCGCGGTCAAAATATCGTACAATAATTTCCCATTCCTGTCAATCTTGATGACATCACCTCCTGAACATCAAGAAACGTTACAGAAGCGAGTACAAGGTAACAATAATTCTATACCAGTTACCAGTCTACACTTAAAGCATAGAGCATGGATGAAGTGAACTGAAGCTTGTGACAATTATAATTTTTATTGACATTCTTCTTGTCCTGGAAAAGCTACATATTGTATACATAGGCTACAGTCTACTGCTGCAGCTACCACTTCATTACTGTGTACTACTGTACTGGTTTGTTTTGTTTTTTTTTGTTGGTTTTACTTTGATGTGAATTTCCAGTTTTGGATCGGGACTTATTTGTTCACCCTACAGTTTTAATGGTAATGACCAGACACCATTAAAGAAGAAGAAGAAAAAGAAGTCAACAGGGTTTCATCACTTTATATAACATTGAACATGTACAATGTACATAATATATATGTCCGCAGTACGCAAGTAGCAGACATGTGTTGTTGTACCTTTTTGGTCGCGACAAATTTCAACAAGTACATTCTCAGATTGATTGTTATTGATATTATTATTGACTATTGCCTATTGACAATTGACATTGTCGTTGTCAATTGTCAATGTCATTGTAGTTTGTAGAGGACAGAGAAGACGTTTATTTCCACTGTGGGATTTGGGGTTAAAATTCCAGAATCAATTGCACCCACTTTGTTTTCATCACTGTTTCGAGTCTAGAGTTGAGACATTAGAGAGCAGACTAATTGTGGATTGTAAATCCAAGCCGAAAATGAAACAAACCAGTTGCTTCTTTAATTAATTAAAGCTCCTACGAAATTAGACGAGAGCCAACTTATCAGTTATTTGCTCCTCTTCTACAATCCACAACATTTAATCCCACCAGAACTTGAACTATATAGATAAAGCACTCTGCATGTGCAATATGTAACACAACACATATAAAAGCCTGTGTGAACTGTGGACTGTAGAATGGATAAACTTTATATTATACATATGTAAAACGTGTGATAAAAATTTACTTGTATTTTCTCTTTTCTCTCGTAATCTGAGTCTGAACATATTGTAATCAAATACAAATAGGTTTAAGTAACGCCTGCCCTGTTCTATCTTTTGAGATTTGTGCATAATTTCACCAAACTTCACTAACTCCCACATTAAAATTCCTTTTCAGGATCTTGGATCTTTTGTCTTGAGCCTTACGTTTTCTCAATCCTCCATTGAAAATACATACATTATAAAATGTATAATGTAACTACCGTCCAATTCCAATTCTTGTTCAGATCAAACAACATGCATATTAGATGAAAGAAATGTTGTTGATTGTGGATTGGATTGTGGGTAATTTACAGCTCTGACTCATTTCATTTCACCCACTTTGAATTTGACTCTGTATGTAGTATATGGTGCAAAAAATAATATGTAATATGCATATATGCATGTAGTCGTGTGGGGGTGGACATAATGTGAAACTGATCGTGTGTGAGCAAATCCACATGAAGTTGAAAATTGAAAATTGAGACACTAGTTGAGAGATTGCCTAGAATGGGGACTGGGGATTAAATTGAATCACCAAAAAAACTCATATCCGCTATCGCTAATTGAAATGTAAAAACCATTCTACTTTTTTGGTTGGATTTGGATTTGGGCACATCACAAACAGGAATTAATTAAGTAATAATAATAATAAAAATAATGATCAAAATCATGGAAATTTTTGTACAGTTATCATGGCTCAAAAACTTTTAATTTTGATGTCATTTTCCTTGTACAATAAAAAGAAAGGAGACCCCACAGTTTTTTAATTTCATGTCCTCATCATCGTGTCATCCACAAGTTTATACATATTATACCTATTAATTTTTATAACTCAATCTTCAACATGAATACGAATATAAATATGAATATGAATTTCCTCTCCCTCATTTCTCTCGCAATGAAATTAAATGGTAATATAATGACCTTAAAATTTGAATAAGACATATCAAAAAAGTATTTATTAGACATTTATCATTCATCATCATCAGCACAATCACTACACTAGAATTTCCCGTCCCTCAACTCAACTCAACTCAGTTCAATTCAATTCAACTCAACTGATGTACAATGAAAGATGAAACCACACAAACCAAATGAACAGAAAATCTAAATACATGAAAAATGAAAACATTCATCTTGTGATAAATACTCAATTAAAGTTTTCCCCTACGCACCAATGTACAGTGTATATTAATAACGATAAGGGATAAGTACATAGTTGCATAAAACCTCAGTGTCAATGTAGATTTGATTGTTATTGTAATTCTGGATGCTGTATTCTGTAGAAAGCAAAATCTCATGGGATTGAAAAATTCGGTGTGTTTCGTTGGAGATTTGAATTATTTGAAGCCACCAAGAAGGTGTTGCTTGTTCTCGTTCAATTAAGCATCATTGTTGATACCCTGGGGAATCCCCGGGGGAAGAACGATAGCGAGAGAGAGAGAGAGAGACAGAGGGGAAAGCTGGCGTAGACATGCATGCATAAATACACACATCATGGATCACGGAGTTGGAAACCTACTGATTCCCAGTGGGTCATTTCCTAGACCATTTCACGCAACTCAAATCACATTAAATGTACTATTAACTACATTACCATGTGTACATTGATAGCTCAAACAGAGATGGAGATAGACAGCGAGCAGCGACTGCCTCAGTCACTATTCTTATTTATTCATGTACGTACGTTGTACTTTTAGACTCCGTTCCCCATCTCCATTCTCTCTACGCACAATTTGAAAGACAGCGAATGAATTGCCGACTATATATAAACTATAAACATATGTGTAATGTGTGGATGTCGAGAAAGGGATTCACCCATCCATTCTTTCCTGTTGACCATAATATCATAATATCATAATATCACATCATTACTGTGGAGTAAAAGTCACTCAGCGTACTATAAAAATTATCATCACATTATCCTATCATTCCTATCGCTATCGTGCTCTATGACTTGATTGGACTTGATACTCGGTACTTGTTCTTATACTTACTATAGAACATAGAGCATAAAGCACAAGCTGTGTTATGGTGAATAACATAACGGACGATGATGAGCTCAACATGAACAATCTCAACTTGCACGCACTAATCGTTTCTATATAAAGAAAATTCCGTATTTCGTATACAGACTTGGACTTTTTGATCCGGAGGTACATACAAATAGACATAGACAGTGGATTGTGGTTTAGATCTTAGACCCATGTCAAGCAACGGCATAAGTAATAAGTACATGTAACATATGCAATATGCATAATATATAATATATTATGTACAATGTACAACCATTGAGTTTAGTGTAGTTTAGCGTTAGCTCTCTTCATTTCACCAGGAACAGAGACCGGAGGAGAATTGAGAATGGAAATGAGTGAGTCAGACAGTACGAGGAGAACACCAAGGAAGTTGAGAGAGAATTAATCTTGACATGTACGCTGAGGATCTACCGTCATCAACAAACCCATTCTCCCTTCTCCATTCTCTGTTCTATACTCTATACCACATCACAAGAACACAACTCAACTCAACTCAACAAACCGTCTTCACTCGTATCGTATCAACCAAGAACAAGAACAAGCAACAATAACACTGAAGATTCTTGAGTTTTGAGTCTCTGGTCTTGAGATCCTCATGCAAAGATGCTCAGAAAACCGAGTAAAAGGGATCCATGTACAATGTACATTCATGTATCTAGTATCTACTATCTACTATCAACTCGACGTTTAACAATTCACTTATCGTTTCTCCTCAACCAAGACAGAGTTGTTACTTTTGTAGTGACCGGAGTAAGTGCAACAGAAGTCATGCAATGGGACTCTCCAAAATCCAAACTCCAAACCAACAAATAAAAAGGGACTTCATCTCCCTAATAATAATAGTAATAGTAATAATAATAATGTTTCTATTATTCACTATATCATGTGCAACACGCTATGCAACCCTTACATTCTTATTTCCGAATGTGTATATTACCAAACACCAAATACCAAATATCAAGGGTTCTTTCTTTCTTTCTTTCTCTGTCATATATTTAAACACAAGGGGAGAACGAATTCGTTACAACATGATGATGGTGATGTTTCAATTTAAGAATGTTTAGGAAAACTTGATGATTCTCCTTCTCCTATTCTCCCTATCATCACGAAGATGAAGACGCAGACGACCCAAACCAAGTCAAGAAAGGACCCAAAGGTATAACCTGTATATATACTACAGTAAATGGAGATGTATCTGGACATATTTTGTAGATTGTGTATTTGTAGGAGACGATGTGTATTTGTGAGGTAAAAATTCCATGGACTCTTTTAACTTTGATTGAGTCTCCCAGTGCTTAAACTGAACATTCAACATTCAACAAAAGTGTACAAAAAGCACATGCCATCCCGTCCCATCTCATCCCATCTAATGCCACACATTATCTTTATCTGTATGTATTATGACTGTGGGACAACTTTCTTTAACAATTATCCAATGAGAGAGGAAGAGACACTCTTGACTCTTGAGCCTCGACTCTCGACGCTGGACAAAGAATTCTGAATGTATCTAATTTGCCAGGTAGAATCTTTATTTCTCTACACACTACACACAGCAATATTCAAGACATTTAATGTCCGGATGGAAAGAATAGGTGCTTGATGATTGTCCACGATTATACTGCTATGTATACGTTATAAGTATAAATAACATGTACTGTATGCTGAACATGTATTATGAATATAATGTATAATAATGTGGTTGAATGCTGGCGTTGGTGTGTTTGTGTTAGTCAACGAGTGATTTGTGAGGAGCTTTTGACTTGACTTGAATGCTTGACTAGTGAATAGTGGAATAAACTGGAAGGGAGTGTTGGGGATTGATGTGATAAGTCGCGTGAATACGAATAGGAAAACGAGCGAGCGAACGGACGGATCATTTGATAAGACATTGTTAAAACCATGTATTCAAGTCACTCTGTCTCCCTTTCTCCCTATTCTTTTGCTCTTTTAAGTGCCAACTAACATACGTATGTACTGTCTACTGAAAAATACCCGCTTCAATCCCATTTTCCATACAACTTGAACATTGAACACTGAACACATTATCAATTATGATCTTCACGAAATTTACATTATACCAAAACATACGTCTCATCATTCATTAGTCATCTTCAACTTCATCTTCAAATATAACCAATAAAATTGACATCTTTATATTTTATACCGTCCTTTACACGTTACAAATACGCCATACTTCGGACTCCGATTGTAAATTGTAACATTGTTTGAAATATGATTCATCATTCATTATTCGATACTCGATACAACTTGAAAATTTTGAAATCGTTTTACACTTGCTTTTACAAAGCGATTGTGTATTCATACAACATGTACAAAGAATCGGAATATGGAATATGGAACACGGAACGATGAAAGGAAGAATTTGACTCTGACACGGAAATGCTCCAAGGCAACAGCCAAATCAATACAGACATAACACATGACACAGAGATACAAATATCATAAATACAGAGGACGGAGGATCAGAAAAAAGCAAAAGTGATATGTGATAAGAGGACAGGCAGGAGCAAAAGAGGAAGGAAGAAAGAGAGAGAGATCAAGAGCAAGAGGTCAACCAGGGTAGAAAAAAATACAAAGTACACACATCTTTGAACAATCTACATTCTACAAAGCGGTCGGGTTTTCTACTGACATCTCCTGTCTCATTCACTTTTTTCAAGTTGAACATGAACAAGAAAATGTCCATGTTCATCCTCATGTTGATGTCCAGAATTCAGAGAGAGAGAGAGAGAGATCAGAGTCCAGGGCGTATGGCAATTTATTTTTGCCCGTTCCCTACACAAATCCATAGATAATAGATACATAATACATCTAACATCTACCATGTACACAACACAACACAAGAGTACTGTTTACTGTTATATTTACATACATTTGCATACCAAGTCCAAAAGTCCAAACATGTTCATGTACATATTCTACATTTGTAAACTCGGACAATGTTCAAAGTCAAAGTCCAAACTCTAAGCTCCAAACACCAAACAATTGTCAACTTTGTCTTTTCTTGTCTTGTCTTGATATTTGGTATGTCCATCTTCTTCCCTATACTTTCTCCTAAGAAGATTACTCAACATCTGTCACTCTGTAATTGATATCATCCCTCCACTTCAAAAAAGAACCAGAACCAGATAGAGATAGAGAAACAGATGCAGTTCACACGAGCAAGGATTTAAAAACACAATTGTCCCCTGCCACAACTGAACAACTGACATGTCAACCTTAAATGTACGTGAATATGTTTGTGTTAGCGTGAAGGACATCACACTTGTACACAATAAAACTAACTGAAGGTGAAAACGGAAAACTGAATGAGGGGAGAAACAAAAGAACATAAACAATAAACAATAAACTATTTTTACACATCCAGTTGCATCTCTTGACTTTCAAGTCTCTGATCCTTGATCGCCTTGTCCATCTTTATTCTACGTTCTACATTCTACATCACTGGACTTGAATACGACGACGAAAAATTACCCGAGCTGGACAATGCATAATATAACACCCCGTTGTCGTGTTACAATTCCAATATTAATCATACACGTAGATATCCAGTAGATACTAGATTTCTACGATTCTCCTTCCATCTTGAATCTAGAATCTTGATTGATTATTACATCTCAATCCTTAATCCTTTTCATGTTTTGGTCATCTCACCATCAACAGCAGCAAAAACAACAGAAACATCATCATCATCCAGGCATGTCAAACCTCACGAATATTCAAGAATATTCAAGAAAACAACTAAATTATATAAAATATTCAAAGAATTCAAACTCTTTGTTATCCTGGACGATAAAATGTCATTTAATTTAACCTCATAAATTACACGCCGTGCATGTATACTCTATACTCCACAGAATACCTATACAATATGATGTATAAAAGATACATTTTTCAGTTTGATTTTCAATCAGATTAGATTATTGAGGAAAAACAGAAAACAGTCAACAGTTTACAATTTTTTACAACCGCCTCTTTGTAAATTCCCTCCAACACAATATCTTATACAGATAAAGACAACTTTCAGAATTGTGGACTGAAAATTGAACTTGACTCACAGATACAAATATTTTATGTGTCAGTACATATTTACGTGTGAACCAAGCTCCCATCTCCGAATTCAAGACTCAAGACTCAAGACAGTCAAATATTTAATACCAGAAAAGAGAGCACCAGCACCAAAAGGAGCAGCTGGAATTTGCATGTCCTTCTACATACATACAACATACATTATCAGTCGTGTAATACACCAAAGAACAAGTCAAGTCAAGTGAATCCACCTTTTTTTCTTCTAAACTCTACACTCTACATTCTACACATAATATCTACAATCTACAATCTACGTAATAGAATATTGATATGATAATATTTGATCTAGCTGTCTCAATTAACCATACTTGCTACTTCGCTTACTTTACTCTTTTTTATCTCCTTCCTATTTGCTATCCTAATCAACGCTCCACACTCAACTCTCAACTCTCAATACTCAATACAAAGGGGGAAAAGAAACTTGTTTTATAACAACGAGCATTATAATCTTTGTCGTCGTCGTTGTCGTCTCCTTCTTTTCCTTATCCTCAAGCACAAGTTTGAAATTTGATGTGATTTTTCTCAGCCTCAAACTCTAACAAAAAAAATTCACACTCAAATACTCAAGAGTGTACTGAATACTGAATCAACAAATTTGTAAAGGGAGGGACGGAACCTCTTAAAAACAAGAGTCACTCTTGACTCTTGACTCTCGGTCTTCATCCACACTTTTTCTTGTACTTTGTACTTGAAATAAAATACAGTATACGCAGACAGGCTACTTTTCAACACAGCTACTGGATACTGGATAAACTAAAACCAAAACCAAATCATAGATCAAGGTTACCTTTTCGATTAGTAACTGGACAAAACAATGCTTTCTTTTGTATGTTTGAATTTGCGGCGATTGGAAGTTGGAAATGAAATTTAATACAAATTCGCATGACTGAAAACTGATTGTGGTGGAATAAAAGTGAACATGATGTGGTCAAGAATCAAGAACAATTTTTTCAGTAGCCAGTATTCAAAGTCAGTAGTCAGTGGTCAAAGTGTCATCATGGTCGTATTAGGAAAAAAACTAGTGTTTTTTGAGCCGGAGCAACAATCATGTGAAACTTTATCCTCATCTTCACATTTATGTACTTGTGTTTTGTGCTGTGTTATGTTCACTGCAAGTTAAACACTCAACACTCTGCATTCAATAATCAATAGTCAATGATTCAATGTTCAATCGTCAATACTTGTCTTTTTCTCTTGTTTTTTTCCATACGCAATAAGACAAAAGCTAGATAACATTAACTGGATGCAAATCTTGTTGTTGTCTTTTCAATTCCAACGTGATAAGTGATGAGTAGAGATGAGATGAGATGCGATTCGATGGAATGGAGATTGTTCTACTGTTTTTTTTTGACTGTACAGTGTACACTGTACATATTGTATATGAGATGCAAATGTGGATAAGTTGTAATAACAATAATAATGATAATGCTGCTAATGCTAATAATTTCCTGCACCTACTGTACACTAGAGGAGTCAAAACAAGAAAATATTGTTATTGTTATCGCCAATATTTTGAGTTTTGAGCAAGAACAATATTAACAA
>JAQGBH010001134.1:0-36310 GCA_034698265.1 Sminthurinus aureus | reverse complement strand
CATTAGAATGGAATTTCAATAATGTCAGTATGCTAGTTCTTGCTTTAGCTCTGACCCACAGAAAGAGAGTATTTTTTCAGACTCGATTTTCTCAGCAACGAAGTTTATTTCGTTGTGGCCAACCTTATGAAAGTTTACATATATATTATTATTTTATGTATTATGTATCATACATTATACATGATATCCAATAAAACTGCAAAATGTTCCCGATTTTAGTCTCAATTTTACGAGACACGTAGAAAGGAGAACACTAAAAAACTCCTGTTGAATATTTAGATCATCATTTTTCAAAACCCATAATATGGTGAAATAATCGATCATGTATGCTTTTTAGGACCAATTGGGACAATTTGATTGCGATTAACCACCAACACAAAATATATTGCGTATTAGTTTATTATACAATATAAATATATACAAGACTTTGTTTTTGAAGTTTTTTGCGATCTGTCAAATTAACTACAATCCGGGAATACACTCAAACTTATAAGTGTATGTACAACATAATCGTTTGGATTGTAGGTGGGCATTAACAAGAATGTATGTAACACGTAACAATTTTTTGCGATTCCTCCTCTTTACAATAAAAGAATAAGAAACGATGCGAGTTACTTAACAATATTAATAGTGTACTACATACAATTACAATTACTGGTATTAGTATTTGAAAGTACAAAAATCTTTAAGGAGATGAGGGGTATATATTCTAAATGACAATAATTATAATGATTCCTATAATATTATGTAATAGTAATTGTATAATAAAGTTATATAAGAAAGAGCTTCAAGGAAATTTTTTAACAAAATAAATATGTACGTAATACACTGTAAATTTTACAATAATACCATAAAGTAGAGTGGATTAAATACAGTTACTAATGGTAACAAAACACAAGTTGCCACTGGTAGCGGGTATATGTAAGTAGTTCACTCTAATCGTAAGTTGTTGCATAACAAATGCACTGCATTTTCTCTCTCTCCATTATTCGCTCATCACAGACATTTCAACCTGTGAAATTAAATACAATTGTGATAGGCACAGTGGAAAGAGTTGAAATGAAAATAAATGAAAAGCGACTTTTTTGTCACTGGTACCTATATTATGGTTCTTTACTTTAAAAATAAACAATGATGTATATTGTAAAGTATACAAGCAAAATGAATTCGTTACGTTTTCTTACCTATTGATTATATATGTATCATAGGAATATAATATATATTATACATTATTGATGCGAGGAATCCGAATGTACGAGTAAAAGCCGATTAATCATCACCTAATTGAGAACAAATTTAAAATGATAGATAAAATGTTAGATTGAAAATAGTACACTTTTTGGAGAAATAACTGTGCTTTTTTTTAGATATTAGAAGTGAGAATAAAACGAATAAAATTAAAATAAGTATAACAAGTATGAAATACTAACCTTCAGAATTATATCCTTCTTCATCTTGGGAATCAAATTCCTCTTCATTTTGTAAATAAAAGTTATTTGAACTATGTGGTAAAAAACTTTCAACTTGTGTATCTGCGTCAGGACGAGAGGAAACAGATCCTGGTGGAAGACAATTCAATTTGACGGCCACGCGAGAAAATTTTGAGCCATAATGTCCTGAAATTTCGAATGAAATGAAAATTTTGATCATTTTCAAAATGATGAAAATGATTAATGTAAAACTCTCTCCTTTTCCCTAACTTTAACTAATAATTAATTTTAAATATATATTTAATAAAATATAATATATAATAATGTACACACCTGCCCAAAATTGACTATCTTTCCCATGATGTGTAAACATAAGAAAACGAATGTCATTTAATTTGTCGTAATCCTCTTCAGTAACTTGTAACGTCAAGGAAACTTTGAACCATTCACTTCCTGCTGATAAATTTCCTTCTTCTGTAATTTCATGAGTCCATAGTTTTTCTGTTGTGTTTCCCAAACATACATGCATCCTCCAAGTAACACCACAATCAAAGCGAGCTCCAACCATCTCCGAGCATACAAGCTCAAAAGGTAACATATCTAAATATGTATAAAATTCAATAGTTGAAAGTCTGACAGGGAACAAAGGGTAAAAGGTAAAAGTAAAGAAGAAGAAAGTTTCCAATGTGAGAGAATTGATTATAATCCCAAACATTAATGATTTAACATACTTTTCATTACAGCAGGTGTGAGACCTGCTTCCCACAAATCAACCTTCTGCTGCTTCGAACACCAATCAAAACTTGATACAAATGCAATATCATTCAATCCTTCAAATTGTTTATCAAAGGGTAAAGCACTTATGCCTTCTGGAGGGGACTCAATTCTGAAATGATCTCCACCATTTCTCAAAATAACCCAATTTCTAAATTCCTCCTCTCCAGAATGATTTTTGACAAAGTTTTTTCCAAAAACTTCATGTCTACAAGCCGCATGAAATACCTGAAATACATGAAAATCAAGTTTACTGCCTGAGTCCTAAATGTAACAGTCTAATGTATAAAACTGTCTTGTGTGTTTTGAATTCCTTGAAACATTATACGTATAATGAATAACGTTGCATATAAGTAAATTTTTTTTTTGAAATACCATCCATGAAGATGGTTTTTCTTTGACAGAATCAGGAATTTTAGACCAGTCTTGTGAAAGTCGCTTGTTCTTTTCAAACACAAGTCTCCAAAAAGAACGACGAATGGTAACATCTTTCCAAACTCTACACACCTAAAATATATAGTAAGTAAAATACATGTTGTCATGTCAATACAGTATAATACATGATCCTTTTATTAATAAATTAATCACCACATTTCAAGTATTTGTATTTGTATCAAGTATACAGTATACATAAAATTTTTATAATAACTTTTACTTACTTTGGTTAATGTCAAAATACTTTCAGGACTTGTATAGCTAAGTATTTCTTCTAATAAATCCTCAGGTACAAAAACTCCACTTAAATGAAATCCATTTAATGTTTCATCTTGGACATTTTCTCTCACGTCTAGCCAATTAGATGTCAATGGTTCCGATGCCGACATGTCTTTACCAAACTTGTTTCCCATTTGAAAAATTTAAATTGTATATAATATTATATGGATACAGATAAAATCACAGGGTTTGATAATATATATATCAAGTCATAAATCTTCTCATTTTTGAAATCTGAAAAAATACAATACAAATAAAAATAATGTAATTGATGAATACTATAAATAATTTACCTTTTTGTTTGCAAGTTTAATATAAAGATACTAATACGGTTGTAGAAATAAACTGTCAACTATAATTAGGTAAACACGATACTTTATATATTCATTCAAGGACAAAAAAAATCATGACGGTACACAGGCAATGTGTAATGTGTATGATTTACAAAATGGAAACGGAAATAATGATTTTAAACTCTATTTTGGAAGCAAACAGGAAAAAAACCCCAGGTCTTGTATGTTTTGTTCATTTGTTCATGGAAAGACCTATATGTATAATAGTTTTACTGCTCGCTTCCACACTGTGATTGTGTTTCTATAGAGTCTGGTTATTGATAACATTGAAAGATGACACATACACATCACATGACATAATAGTCATGTTACATAGTGACATCATAGTCATGTCACATAGTTTTGACTAGTAAAAAGTAAAAACAACTCAGCAAAACTTACTTAGATAATGGGAAATGAATCATTTTGTTGCTTTATGAAAGACGAGATTAAAAATTGCTCCTGTCTTGAAGATATTCAAGCTGTTTCACATTAATGGACACAATGAATCGTAACTCAGGAATATGGTTTAACAAAATTACCAACGACACTTGAATGCTAATAAGATTAAAGGAATAATTAGTAATATTCAGTGCACAAGAAATTGTATTTTGTACTACGTTGTTTGTTGTTATTCATTTTTTTTTATTTACTCAGAACTTGAATTCACCCGGATATTTACATGTGTCTACATGCCAAAGTGTCTACACAAAGTGTAGTGCGATTATAGTACAACATATAGCGTACAGTATTTTATGACATAAATATATTACGTATTTTAGATATTTAGTATTTTACAATATATTCTGTGTGTACATATTTCATGCATTATTTAGTCTCATCTCGTGTAGAAAATATAAAACTGCTTAAAAATGTATACACTTCCGCAAAATTCTATAGTTAATGGCAGTATAGATTATTCACAGAAGTATAAAAGTGCGTCTCAAAAAGTTCAGATTAACAATAGACGGATCTACTAAATTATAATTTTACATATTTCTAGTCCATTGCCACTTAATACCATGTAAATTGAATTTTTTGAGGATGAATCTCCTTCTACAGTCATGCCTTGTACATCTGAGACACCACAACGGAAAGAGTGTACATTGTCTCCATTTAATAAATTACGATAACTTACAACTTGATCTGCTGAAGCAGCAAATATCCTATTTCTATAGATACATATCGAATTTATGGCAGCTGAATGAAGTTTACGATCTTCATATAAAGGTACAATACATAATTTACTATCATCCTTCTTGTTATTGTTGCATATAAGAGTTCCATTAGCGTCTATAAAACAGGCTAATGAAACTTTTAAAATACCATCATCAGAACCCGTAACTATTAGATCCATTAGACTATTATTATTCGTCTTGTTATTTTGGCTATCATTATTTTTATTATTATACAATACAGTAACTATTCTCATTGCCGTAATCGCAGATTCATTAGTTCGTTTTGTAAAAACAGAAGAGGAATGGATAAAATTATTATTTTCAAGTTGTTCAATTTTATTTGCAGAGGAATTATGAAAACTATAGTTAAAAGTGTACTTTTTATCCAATATATTTTCACAGTAAATTATCACTTCACCAATAGAATTACTACAGAAAGTTCTATCTCCAATAGAATGGACTTGACTAATAGAATGAGGTATGGATGCTTTGTTGTTATTGAAGTTAAAATTAGCTAAAAGAGCGAATCTATGTCGAGCACTATGAAATGAGACAAGTTTCATTGTTCCATCTGAGCAAGCACAAACAAGTAAGTATTCCAATACTTTTTCTCCATTTTCATTTGATTCTTTGACTTTTCCAATGTGAATGTCCATTACTCTCATATCCGGATTGATGCTACTGTTGAAACTAGAACGTTTTTCATTTTGCAACACCAGTAATCCCTTTTTTCGCCATACAGCATTTTTCCCTTGAAATTCTGAAATTCATGTATGAAAAATTAAAATATATAATTAAATAGATATTATAATATATTTGTTCAAAAAATACACATGGTATATATTGATTTATCTTCAGGGAATTACATAATATAGTCTAAAAAATATCATGTTATATGAATTAAATTAAGCATTTGCATTCAGATTTTAGCATTATACTCACCTAAAAGAGAGGCAATGATCTCAGATCTACCACCGCCTGAGAAAATAAGCACTTCTTCTTGTGGTTCATGATGGCTAGGCTGTAACTGTACATGTTTGATTACTCTAATACTACTAGCATGTTCTCGGAGAGTTGTTAATTTACAAGTAGTGAATCCGTTTGAATCAGTTTCCTTTTTCATTGTCGTCAATTTAAGAATTCCATCTTCTCCACCAGTCAAAATACAAAGAGATTTGATTGATTCAAGTGTAAATGTTTCAACTACATTAATAGTCTTTCCTCCATAGAAACCAGCCTAATTAAAATAATGAATTCAATATAAAAATAAACGAGTGATATAAAAATGATTCAATGTATCTATTTCAAATTATTTTGCTACACTTACATCTGACATCCATAAATATTACAAAATGTAAGAGTCAAAATAAAACTAAAATTTACCTTAATTGTTTCGGCATCCAATCCAAATCTTGCAATGCAGAGATGTTTGAAACGTATAAATACAAAAGTTATAATTCCATCAGTAAAATCTACATCCCAGCTTCGATGAGCTCCTCCACATGGGTATTTTTTGGCAACTTTATCATTGGTCCTATCAACTATGACAAAGTCATTCTGTAAAATAATGAGGAATCAAAAACTAAAATCATTTGAAGTAAAAATAAATTTCATGATATTGTACGTTTAAGAAAAGACTATGAACTACTTTGTACAAAGATATTACATTAAAGATATTAAACTATAGTCATATACAAGATATAAAGACAAAAAGCTCACTTCAGAAAATCCACATATAAAGGACCCAACTCTTGAATTGATAAATTTTGAATTCCAATTAAGGCATGAGCTGATGACTTGAGTAATTGATAATTGTGGATTTAATGTATCTTGTTCAAATTTTAATTTTAAATTTAAAATGGATTTATTTCTACCTATACTCCAAATTTCACCCTCATTTACACCATGTTTTAAGTCTAATACTCCATAAATTCCATGAACTTTAGATAAAGAGAACAATGGATATTTTGTTTCTTGCTCGTAATTGAATACATGAAGACCACCCCATTCATCACCGACAATTAAGAAAGGCACTAATTCTCTTTTATCATTATTTTTATTCACAGCATAGTTTGGTATAACACTCAATTCAGTTGCAGCAGTCAGACCTGGCTTATCTTTCCAATTAATCACAAATTTGCTAGTTTCTACCCATTCACTTGAATTACTTTCACCCAGTGATACTTTCCTTGTCAAAATATAAAATACAGTACAAGTTGAAACTACAATTTTATTTGATGTAATCCAATGAATACTCCTAATTTTTGAATCAAATTGAACCTTTTGATAACATTCTCCATCAAGTTGTGTCACTTGAGTTTCTGCTTCTTTCTCTACTTTTCCGGAGTTGGATACTTTTAATTTAAGAAAACATACCAGTCCCAAGTTAGAACCAATAATAAAATCTTCCTTATTTTCATTCAAACCATAAATAGTATAGGGTGATGAATTGTCAGCAGAAAAAAATTTAGATTTATTTCCTTTGGTATCGACCAGTAGAAACTGTCCTGAATAAGTAGGGCAAATAAAGTTGTTTGAATCATAGCGTATAACATTCCGGATATAATCATCATTTTTTAAAACTCCAACATCACTAGAATCACCACTGGAATTAGTAAATACAATAGATTTTTCCCAATTGGTATTGCCCGAAAAACTCCATTTAGTCACTGAACCATCATCCCCGCCAGAAAGTACAGAGTTATCCGATGAATCAATCACACAACATCTAAGACTTAGTGAGTTTGATCCAGACCAAACTTTTAATAACTTTCCTTTTAAGTTCCACAATATTGTATTTGAATCCTATTCAGGAAACAAACAAAAAAACATTTTGAACCAATTGATTTTTGACATGTTCATTTTTACACAAAACACAAAACGAAAATTCAAACATACAAATACAAACTAAAAAATATGATGATAGAAAACAGAAAACAAAATGTGAATACCTGACCAGCAGAAGCAATAAAACTTTGATTAATAGCAACATCCCATACTCTTCCAGTATGTCCCATCATTTCAGCAACTAAATGAACTTGTACACTTTTATTGATAAAGATTTGAGGACCAAAATTGTTATCAGAGGATGTAAACTTCCAAGCAAAAACACTTCGTTCATCACTAGAAGCGACTAGTATTTGATTTTTTTCACAAAATTTTAAACTCAATACGGAGCCCTGTAATAAAGTAGCAACAATGTATATTAGTACAATAATTATTATCATTAGTATTACCAACACATACGGATAAAAATATTGCACTGTCAAATTAAAAACTTGTGCTTGTAAGACATTAAAAATATTAAAATTATTTACTTACTTTTATCCCTTCTAATAAAATATGATAATTGGATTGCTCATCTTTTGGAGCCCAGACAAATACAGAAGAGAGATTAGTCCCAGAAAATACAAGTAAATCTTCTTCTCTTGCTCCACTCAAAGTTGCTGAAAATAAGCTGGTCTGGATACCTCGCACAGTAGAAAAATTCACAATAGTTGTTTGATAGTCATTCTTTAGTATATTTATCACATTTACAAGTTTTGTTCCCCAATCCCAAATGTGTAAAATATTCTCATCCGTAATAGCAGCTAGTTTTTGTCCATCATCGAGCCACCTTAAACCACAAATAAAAACATAGAATAAGCAAAATTATCTAAAATTCTAATAATAATTATTATTCGAATGTTATTGAAAAAATGGGATAAAATTTTATGCACTTACTTTGCAGCTATGTAAGTATGTAAATGATTATTCCAAAGTTCAACATTATCACGTTTCTCGCATGTAGAATCATTTGGACTTGCAGTTATGGGTTGAATATCTTTGGTAGGTTCATGAAAAATGTACAGTTGAGAATAATTTCTACCAAAGGCAAATATATAATGTTGACTCGAATCATTGTCTGTCCAAATAGATGTGCCTAAAATAGTTTTGTGATGAGGGAAAATAACTTTTTCTACCAGTCTTTCTTTCGTAGTTTTGGAAAAAACTAAGAGACCTGATCCCTCGCACAAAAATATAAATTTTTCAGTTACTAAAATACAAGTTATAGGTCGACTTTGTGATATGAGCTCCATGGTTATTTATGAAAATCAAAATCTTAAATCCTAAATGTGTTTTAAATTGTGTCAGTTTCGTATAAGGGGCTGTCTATATATTACGTCACGGCTTTAGGGGGGGGGTAGGTCATCGATTTTTGTGACAAAATGTTACATGGGGGTATGGGGGGTACAAAGAGCTGTGACAGTGTGTGACAAGGGGGAAGGGTCTCGATTTTTTTGTGTGACAAAAGGTGTTTGTCACAATTTTTCGTATCTAAATATGGGCATTGATTTTTTTCGGGTGAAGTCACATTTCACAGCTTTAAAAAAATTTAGTCATGTGTGCCTTCGTTAATTGACAAAACAAACGAAATTAATGCGCATTACAAATACACTTTTTCTGTCCTTTTCGTATTTTGACGCACTTTAATGAAAATCAGGGCACTTTTTCAAAAATCCAGTTGTCAACCAAATTTCAATTTTGATCGTTTTGGAATTTTTAAAACTAAGGATCAAGCTCGACAATTTTCAATAAAGGACTATACTCTTATTACGCAACGATCTTTTCTGGGTTTTTTGACTCCCCCTCGCCACACTTTTTTTGTCACAATATTTTTTACCCCCTAGGTCACAAATGTCACAAATTTTGCACCCTCTAAAATCTTCACAAAAAATGGCTGTTTTAGCCCAAAATTGGCTACTTTAACCCAAAATTGGCTATTTTAGTCCAAAATTAATTATTATTTTAGCCCAAAAGATGTATCGACTTGATTTGGGTCTTTTTGAAGTTCCACATATGGATCATGTTTGATGACCTGGGGCCTACTTCACTATTTTGCGCTTTGCATTTTATTGTAAAATTTGAAGTGATTTCTTTTACCATGGCAATTTTTACTTTGCCCACGAAAATTGCAAAGTGAAAAGTGCAAATTTTCAAAATAGTGAAATAGGCCCCTGTAAAATCCTTTTCAAAAAGATATCCTCGATTTTAATCCTCGAGTGTTTTGTCTAGAGAGTTGATTTAGCTAATAAAATTGAAATTTGGCTGACAACTGGATTTTTGAAAAAGTGCCCTGATTTTCATTAAACTAGGTCAAAAATCAGAAAAGGTTTATTTGTAATGCGCATTAATTTTGTTTGTTTTGCCATAATATGAAACTACTAGTGTAGGCTACAAAATATAAGAATGTCAAAAGTTGTGACCCGAAAAAAGTCGATGATCGTTTAAGTTATTTAATATTTTATAAAAAATATAGGGTTACCCGGGGGAACTGTGGCGTATTTTTCGGCATCTCAACCTTCTTTATTAAATAAAACACATTAAAACTGACTTTTTAGAGTGGGTTTTGATATCAATCGATAGGATTCTTATCGGAGAACATGTTTGCAAAATTTCAAACTCATAGCTTTAGCCATTTAATCACAATTAAACCACAGTTGCCCCAGGCTAGACCACAGATGCCCCAGGAATGGGGCATCTGTGGTCTAGTCCGGGGCAACTGTGTAGGCAAAGTTAGCGACGATATTTATTTAAAATACCAATTGCATCTGAAAGAGCATGTGTCATTTAGTATTTTTTGACATTTTGGTGATTTTTGGATAATTATTTTAATGTCAATTAAGAAAAATGTCCCTAGGACAAGAAAAACATTATCACAATTTTTAACTGTTCATTAAATAACTAAAACTCAATTGTTTTGAATGAAATTGGACTCTAAGATACTCTAAATTACCTGTAGAAAACGGCTGAATCAAAAACAAGTACTTATATTTAAATGCATAATTGTAATTAACTTTAATATCAATTTTAGTGGTAGTGGATAATTGCACTAGTTTAAAATCATTATTAAAGCAGTTAAAAATAATTTTTGACTACATTTTTCCTTGAAACATGTATGAGAGGACTAGTTAATTGTATTTTGTTTGGGCCTTTGACGGCTTCAAACTTAAATCAGCTCTAATTAAGTCAAACACAATAACCTCGCAGTTTAATCGTAGTTAAACTAAAATCATTAATAAAACCCTTTAAAATTGAAGGATTTACATGTTTTTGGACTCTAGCAATATCTTGAGATTCCGGAAAATATTCTCTGATACTTTATTTATTTTAATTATCCATTACTTAATTGCAATTGACGTTGTCACAGTTACCCCAGGGTCGCTAAAACGCGGGGTAACTGTGACAACGTTAATTGCAGTTAACTTTTGGGGTTTTGAAGTCCAATTTCCATATGAAATAATTGACAGCGACTTATACTTTTCATTTAAATCAAACCCCAGTTAAATCGGTTCAGTTTCAGTGTTTTATGACAAGTTGAAGAAAGTGGACTTTGAGATGAATTTCATCTTATTTGAGTGGCTGACTTTTGACCTCTCCTGTGACCTTACTTTTTAACGTAGAAACTTGAAATTTGGTCACAATAAAGTTAAAGGTCAGTGCTTTAGTGCATAATTGTCACTTTATGCAAAAACACACTTTTAAGGGGTTAAATTTGTGATTATCACAGATACCCCCATATCACAGATCCCCCGGTTAACCCTACTTGGCAATCCAATCTACACATGGATACATTAAATTCATTTACTAAATCGACGGTGATGTAACGCTTTGAGACAAAACTGGAGTTGCTCTGGAGCAAAAAAAATAGTTAATGCTCACTTGGAACAGCAGACAAATATGTGAGTATTAAAGTATGATGCGAGCTCAGATGCCCGCTTTTGCAAAAAGAGCAAAAACACTTTTGTTTCAAGTGTACTGTAACACATTTCAGATTTCCTATTTGACAATCCAATCTACACATTGATGCCTGATGCTAAATGACGAAGAATCAGAAAGTAAAAATAAGCATATATGCAAAGACTTTAATTTGGAGTTATTGACAGGCCCCATCAAAGTCTGATGTACTTCCTTATTTGTACATGCTTTCATGAGAGTTCTAATGCATAAACATTTTGTACATGACAAGACACGTCCAAACTGTCAAATTCGTAAGTATGAGCTAAGTATGAGCATGGAAATAAACAAAAAAAAAATATAGTAGACATGAAGTCCATATACTCTACGAATTTTTAAATACAAAAGTGTATACGGATGGTTTCTTTTTTGCATTGACTGGTGTCAGTTCAACATCAAAAATCACAATGAAATAAAGTTAAATATTTTGTAAACAGTTAATACACTCACACTCTTAAGCCATCCTCAATCACGGTCGTCCTTTCAAGGTTATGAATCTACGCATTCTAAACACACATGTGTTTGTTATGTAATGACAGTAATACATAATACATGCAGAGAAATAATACCTCTAACAAAAATGAAAAATACAGAAACACTGAAAAGTTTTTAACAGGAACATTCACCATTTATAGTTTGTTAAAAGGAGGATCATTAAAAATTAAAACTGAAGATGAGATTCAGGTTTACTTTAGTAATCGCAAAAAGCTGAAGAACACTAAATACGGTCACAATTTAATGATGGCTAAATCCCCCACTATTCGCATAAAGAATAATGGTTTTTAAAAAAAAATATTCTATATCACTGAAAGAAACAACTATATGAGGCCTGATCATATCTGTACAAAATAATAAACCAGTAACCATCTTAATTCACACGGAATCCATGTACGTATACACTTTAATCTAAAGAAGAATTTTCAATAAGTATAAAGACAGTAATGTGTACTTCACACACTGAGATTCCAGAGCATACCAATAAATATTAATGTCGTTATATAATATTGACAATTGACAACTGATACCCATATTACGGCTTTCAATATCATCTGTATAACTGTTCCCTAACGTATTTTTTTTAATCTTTGACGATAACTAATTACCTGGTAGAACATAAAACGAAATTAAACATGGAACAAGTACATATACATATTTTAGTGTCAAGGTATTCTCAGACTAGTATCACATATCACACACACACACACACACATGTTTCAGAATGGCCAAGTAATGTGAGAAAAAAACGACAACAACAATAAGAAGATGAAGAATCATTCCAATCACTATTATTGACCATTCCCTATATCCTATATATATATTACTTTTGTTTGGTCTTTACAACGACTCAAACTCTTTGCAAACTCATCATGAGAATAGTTTGAGTGCATCATTAGTCATGGTCAATTAGACTCTACAACTAAAATGATCAATATGAATTTATGATATATGAATTGTCAATTCATAAAACAAATGTCAATGTCGTTCAACTTTTGTGTATATATATAAAGTGCATATACATTATACATAATACATACCATATCAACTGTATTGGTAATTTATGTCATTAGTCATTAGCATTGGACTGATTTACCTTATTATAAAATTTGATTCATATTTCAGCAGTTATTAGTACCCATTCAACAATCACTATAAAATTTTGTACAATAAATACGATACAAGATACATTGATTGATCCGACAATAGTAGTAATTATTTTTTTCGCATTATTTTCTAGAAAACACTTGTTTCTTGATTTAAAACATAATGGAGAGTTATTCTGAGCTTTGCAGTTGCTAATGATCATTAAAGTTTTCATGGAGCATATATACTAGTTTCAAAATACAAAAACAATTTGTCAACTGAAAATGACAATAAAATTGGGAAAAACTAAAGCTTTTGATATTTCAATGTTAAAACATGACACATACACACCCAATTAGCATTTCTAATTGAATTATGTTGTTGACCGTCAAAATTTTCTCATTATCAATAATCAAGAACATGGAATGAAAAAAAAGGAGATGGCTATTTAAAGACAATAATTGTAGTACATTGTAGTGTATGGGTATTTTTATTGTATTACTGATATTTGATATTATACTTTGAGAACAATTCAATTACAGTTTGCTTAATCTTAATCTTGTAAATAAATGCAAACTTTAAACGCAGAAGAAAAATATTTTCAGTTTTTATCACTTAATGAAACTATTATCCTTACAAAATTGATTTTCAAAGCCGTATTCACACTTAAAGCAATATTGTTATTATTTAACGTATACTCAGATTTCAAAAAGTTTGTATAAAAAATAATAATAGCAGGAATGATAATGTTTTTCACATAAAAAGCTATTATAAGATTGAGGAAAAAATGGAGATTTCTGCATGTATACGAAAAATGTTGTACATATAGGCACACATAAACTAGTTTTGAAAGTATGTTTGATCAACAATCAGTATATATCAATAAAATTTTCTCTATCACATAAGAGGACCATGTGATTATTTATGTCGACTTTGAATTTTGCTTCTCAACAATAATATCAACATAGGCGTTCTCAATAAGATCTTGATCTTTAATTTGAAATGCATTACTCAAAAATTTTGCAAGTTCTTCACCTTTTCCAACTTGACTTTCGTCATCAATCATTACTTCAAATTCAATATAATCTCCAAGTCCCTCGACGTTGTCCAAATGAATCCTTGATTTTAATCCATCTTTTTCCATAATTGTAAATAGCCTTGTTTTTGAAACCTTTTCTTTGATTCCAAGAGATCTTTGAAGTGCCTCTTCAAAAGACTTTGGATCCGAGATGGGAGTTTTCACGTAATCACTGCAATGGAATTTTACAAAAGATAGTATCATTCATTACATATAACCTACTATTACAACTATTCCAACAGAGGCATAGTGCATTATATTTGTATTAGTGTATTTAGTTTTTATTGTCTAACCTTAGTTTTGGACCAAGAGTATCCGGTCTATCATAAGCTATGAGGACGGCTGATTCTTTGTCATTTTGAACTTCCCTTCGGAGCTTTAAACGACCATTAGGACAATTGAAAAAGATATCCTCTTGGATTAGAGTCTGAACTTCAGGAATAGGTCCAGTTTTTGACAAATCATGTGCAATTTCAACTGCCTTTTCTCTGGTGACAGACATTTTAGCTTTTACTTCAATATTTGACGGCATTTTATACAAAACTGATAGTTTGTTTCAGGTACTTGAAATAAATTACAAAGTAATTATTGATCTGCAAAATAAATAAATAACCAAAAATTAGACAATGAACCTAAAACGTAAAGGCAAAAACAAATTAAAAATAATTGTAAAGTTTTATGCACACACTATTTCATGGTATAAATGAATGCATATCACTGCACCGGCAAAAAACAGAATTCCCAAAACTCCATCTTCAACTAATTTACAAGGGATTTAGCCTAATTTTTACAATGTTAATAAGAATAGTGCGGATAATATAGTTATGAATACTTACTTAAAGTCCTTTAGATCCTTTTAATTGTAGGAAATTAACAAGAATGAAATCACAAAGCACAAAGTGTCAAAATGTACACGCGGCCGCTTGATTTTTTGTACGTAGTTTCTTCCTTTGATATTATCCTTGCCCATGAAACATTTTCTAGTCCTATTATGCAACAAGTGTCTGTCATTTTTGTATAATGTGAAACAGACGAGAAATGATAATATTATGCATTTTAATTATAGACCGTTTACAGTTTATAGCCATCACTGTGTATTCCTTTTGTCCTGTACACTTTTCATTTATTACAAGTCATCGATTCTTCAAAAATAATAGAGCTGTTATAAATAATAAGGAATAAGGAACAAAATAACAGAGCTGGAATTAGGATGAATGTATTTTAGATGTAATTTTATAAAGACATGTTATTTCCTAGAGTGAACTGTATAGACTGCAAAAATGATTTCACATCATAAAGTGTAAAAGTGTATTACGCAAGTAAAACGTTTTGTATGTTGTGCATCCATTACTATTATTACAAATCTGTGGCAAGTACATTCAAATCCCTAACATAATAGATAACGAGATGATGAGTGATGATGGTGAGATACATATAATATTGTATATTGCATATTATACAATGTCTATAATGTTATAAATATTTTCACACTTATAGCCTCAAGCTTGACCTTAAGTTTTATACATTTTATACACTTCAACCTTTTCTCATCAAGACCAAAAGGAGAAGATACCTGACTGAATCTTCTGTTTTACAGTGATATGTGATTACCATCATTATTACACGTCTAGCACTCTCATTTACAACGTAGATTAAAAACTGAGAGCAAAAAAGAGATGAAACATATAAAGACCATAAGAAAAACACATTAACCCTTTCAATCACACACTTGTATAAAGAAAATATAATGTCCAATCGCGAGTCCTCACATTTAAGCATCAACACAAAATCAGCACTTTTGCTAAATTGCCAATAACCAATTTTGAAGTTCTCACCAAATTCACCATTAATTTAAAATCAGTGCTGCTGATGATAATGATAATTATTGATGATTGATCGATGACCGATGACTAAAATCCAATACTGTAGTATAAAGTACATGTAAACAAATCTCATGTACAAACTTTACAGTAATAAAGGATGAATGTTAATGCACCGTAAATTAAGGTCTTGATATTTTTTACCAGCTAGTAAGAAAATGTCAATATTTACTCCATAAAAATTCTTGTAAATAATGTAACTCAAATTACCAATTACCATGAAATGTCCACACTCTGTCACTGATCAATTTTTATACAAAGCCGGAAAAATATGTTTGAAATAAAGTATTTTGACCAAACGCATAACTAAATACGAATGTGAGCAATAAAAATTTTTCGTATATCTACATACATAAATAATACAGAAAAAAGATACACACATATTTACTTTTGATTTGTCTTTTTGGCAGATTCATCTGTGGTAGTCAATCGAGAAAAAAAACGTATATGTAGAATGGATTTATAAAAGCTACTTTAACTAAAAGATTCCACATCTATATATGTTACATAAATTATAATATATTGTCTATAGTATTAAGAACGCATTTCTTGCTTTGTGTAATATATAATATATTGTACATGACAACAATGATACGTAAAAACAATCAGTAGTCTCGTATTTCATAGTCGCTTGTTCATTTTTTTCAAAGGTCAAAGTCTGTAATGTCCAAAAGTATTATGGTTACAAGATGACTGTGAGCTCCTGTACACAAATGATTTCCATTTGTAAAAAAATGCTGCAGAAAATAAATCACTGTTCAGCACACAGGTATACATTATACTTACTACTTACACATCAAAACACAGTGCCCTTAAACTTACAATATGAAAAGGGTATTTTTTTATGATGTCCGTGATCATTTCTGTTTATAAGAGCCATTTAAGTAGCTATTACATTCTTTTATATTGCTCTGTATGAGGAACTATTAACTATTACTCTAACTACGTACTATACAACTAACGACTACACAGTACACAAGATTGACATTAAGGCTGTCATTTTTTCTTGCTATTAGTCTCTTTTTACTGACTAATTATCAGCATCGGATGTCTTCGCCTGAACACATAACATTACCATGAGTAATTACTGCAGGTTGTACATTGTAAATGCTGAATAGTGTGCCATCACAATCAGTTTTCTGTTTCTCTTCTTTTATGGAAGTTGACGTATAGCACAAGCTACATATTTACAACAATTTTATGATAGACGTACTTCACTGGAGTCACGATGAATTGCATACTTGAACACATACATGTATGTATATACGCTAAACCTTCCAGTATTTTTATTAGTATCCCGAAAAAATTCTCCATTTGCACTTATGTACATCGTAACTCATAGCTCATAGTATTGTAGAAATATTGTTCATGCAGTTAAATATTACATTATTACCGGAAAAAATAAGCTCCATCGAATTTGTTTTTTTTTCTTCAAAAATTACACTCCTTTTTCAAGTACAATGGCAAATAATGTCATGGCCCTACGGGCACTTTAAAGTTGTAATTAAAATCCTTTTACTTATAAAATGTACAAGAGTAACTGGAATGAATATATCTGTAATATACGGATAGTTATGCTTTTGCAGGTAACTATATTTGTATTACCTTAACATTCGGATTTCAAATGCAGAAAAAGCAAACGCGTTTTAGTTTTGCGATCTTGAAATCTTAACTGTAACACAATTTGCTACAATATAAATAATAAACATTAAAGATACCATACATACATAAAGTTTTTTTTCCTGCGCAATAGCATGTACTTAAATAGCATTTGGGATGAAAAGGAAATCCATGTGTATGGATAATGGATATATGTTTCACATTGGACAAAGCGGTCACTAAATTGTGCTATTTTCAAATAATGAACGATAGTAATCTTAAATTCCTTGAATTATCAGTCATAACATAAATTGTGTGTAGTAATTATTAGGAATAATTGATAATTTTTCTATTGTTTTTATGATATTTTGTTACAAAGAAGCTCCCAAGACTTCAAAAATTTCACCTGTGTTGTTTGTTGTAGTACATGTGAAAAGAAGTAGGATGATACATATTTTTTATTGCCTTTAGTTGTTCTCTTCAGTTTCAATTTCAGCTTCTATAATAAAGCAATCACTAATTACTCTTGTGTATAATAACTTTTATTTTTATTGTAAAGGTGTTGGAGTTTGACGAGCTTTCGTCCGAGGAAGGACATGTGTTATGTATCATGTACATTGTACGTGAATGTTACATTTTATGCATATATACACAAAATCTGATAATTCTTGTGTTGCGTTTACAAGAAAAACTTGTGTATGTGTGTGTAACTTCAATTAGCTCGAAACAAACAAGAAAAGGTTAATAAATAAAATTCGTGTAATACAATCATGGAAAACTGTAACATCAAGAAGATATGGAATATCTTGTACCGCTGTATACAAGTGTGATATTGCAATCTAAACAATACAAAGTGTGAGACAAAAGATTGACACAGTGATAGGCAAAAGGGTAACAAAATGAAACACAATATTTGTATATTATATGTAGATTCTTATCTTGTGAGTTCATGAAATCCACATAATACATGATACGATACACAAGTACAATATGCATGTATTGTTTCTGATTTCTGATGCACAAGCAATTAAGTATCAATATTAAACCAAGATTCTCTTGCACTATACTCTATGTAATAAACACCGAAACAAAATTATGTAACACTTGATGCACACTCAAGTAAAATATGTCACAAATTAGAATCCATAGTTTGCTAACAAATCAGAACATGACGCAAACTCTAATGAATCGACATTAGCTGAGTTTCAATTTTCGATTTTTCGACATGTATTTATTAAATAAAATCTCTGATGATGGCAAATATATTGAATTGTTGTGCTTTTCCCTGTAATTCAAAAAACAAAGTAGGGACAAGTTTAAGCATGTTTAATTAAAAGTCGAGTAGAATACAAGATTATGAAAATAATATTGCAGAGAGTCCTAGAAATATATTATATCTGTAAAACTGGAAAAGGGACAACTCTGAGTCCGTGCATGTATTTGGGGCATTAACAACTTGCTTTTCTTGGAAAATGTAATCATTTTAAAGATTTCTAATACATGTAACATAATATATTCATGAATCATGATACACTCGAAATTCAAAATTCAACAATGAAGGTTTTTATTCAATATCATATTGTTGAATTTCGATTTTCTAATGCCATAAGTTTTTCTTATTTTTAGGAAAAAAGTTACATCTACTCGTGTGTTCTCCGTTCACAACGCATTAAAAGTATCTGGATATATTACAAGGGCTTCTGATTTATCTGTTTTTGAAGTCCATTTTGAAGTCTATTGCCCTCATTACATGTAATAATAATTAATAATTCTTACTATTCCTAAGAATTATAAAGAAAAATAATTTTTTTAAACACAGCATAGATGAACATTGACTCGTTTTTATCTGTTGTAAGTGACCACTTAATGCGTGCAACTCAAAATCAAATCAAAGAAATGCGGAGAGTGGATCTCGTGTTAAAATCAATTTATTTCAAACTCAGTAAACTCGTAGAAAAAAAGTAGTTTTGAACTATGGCTGAAGATTATAATAAACTCTAACAGTTGCAATATGTAGAAGACATTTTTATGAACTTATAAGTATTAGTAGTAAAAAGGAAACTTTTTCAGAAACAACCAGTTAAAGCTGAAAATGTTCAAAATTAGGTTACTCTGATTTCTGATCTACTTGCCATTACTTTTTTGTACCTAATATATTATGTACATGATACACAAATATCTGTAAATGAGTATTTACAATGCCAAAAAGAAAAGATTCAGAAGTTCATTGTCATTACATAATTACTCATCAACACAATCGCACCTAATTATTAATTAGGTTATATTATACACATGTATATGTTGTGTTTTAAGCTCTTTGAGACAGAAAATAATAATGACAAAACAATTATTGGCTTAGTTTTACTCAAGGATTACGTTAATTATTTTTACGCATGCACATCTTTTTTTCTAGTTAAAAATTACATGGTTTTCTGTCGCTTACCGCTTTTCTCGAATTCTGATCATTTCTACACATGCAATATATCAACTATCTAACTTACGTTCAATAAAAATGTGGTTCAAGATGAAAAAAATGCCTTCAAGTAAACTTGGATGATGAACAATACACATACATTTGTCTACATACAACCTAGAGCCAATTCAACTTTGACCCTCTGGATCATTCTGCAAAATTTAAAAGTTGTAAAAGTTGTACACTCGTCTCAGATCTCATACAAAACAATTGTAGAAAAGTGCCAAGTGCTAAATTTATTTATAGTTTGTTTTACTGCTTGCTCATCTCATCTCCAATCTACATACATTATCTTTGAAATCCAAAGGATGAATGTTAATCAGCTATTGTGATGAATGCAGGTATTGATTGGCATGAAAAAAGGCTAGTTAATTAATCTTTCACGGTCCCTGTGCTGTCAATTAGTCTCATCTTACCCTTTATCCTTTATGCCATGCTCATTGGATATTGGATGATAGCTTCAACACCAAATCTTAATTAGTAATTTGCTGATATGCATGAAACAATTGAAAGGAGTAAATTAAAAACACGGACAGAAACTTGAATACATATCAACTACTGGATTCTGATTTCTGACACATGAGTCTAATAATTATTAGTATTTTATTTCCAGTGACTGAAATAACTTGTAAGAAAAATTCGTACGAACTCGTAACTCCCTGTACTCAGTATACGTAAAGTATACTTTCACTGCAGAAATGTTACAACATCAACTCCATACATCAAGAATCAAGACACAAAAAATTCATGGAATTCAAGTCACCTTGTCAAAGAAATGTAATACTGACAAGTTAATGTTAATATGACAGCATACTGATTATGATTATGATCGCTTTAGTGAGGGACTCGAAACTCGAATCTTGAAACTGATTCACTGGGACATTATGCAGTCCATACTCCGTACTCCATACGTCATAATCAATAATTACACATGACGATGAGGAAGACTCTCGAAAAAACTAAAGGAATCTCCATGCTTAATAATGTAATTGCCTATAGCTAATATTTTAATCACCATTGAGCCCCAGAAGAAGAAGAACAAGAAGCGTTAGTATTTCCTGAACATTCAAACTAAATGCATATGCATGAATCTGTATTTTGTATTTGTCACCACATTTTACTCATCAATTTGTACACACAGTACCAGTACGCAGATAAAATGTACACCTGTGCATGTGCACATGGATACAAAATAAAAGTGTTTCATTCAACTGGCATAATAAACTAAACTAACCTTCCTTCCTCATGTCTCTTGACATTTCACTGCCTTATTATGTCTCCCATGGGGAGTAAAAAGTGTAAAGCTCCATCGAGGTGAGAAAAGATTAATTACATAAGGAATTAATTGAGCAAATGACTGGTAGAAAAAAAAGACTAGAGACGGATGGAAAAAAGCTACAATAGCCAAGTATATTATGAACGTAACATATACGGATCTGCATTACATAATGTATTATATATTATGTAGAAACAAAGACAGAGTTCGATAGATGTATAAACTCATGTTTTGAAACTATAGTATAGTTTCAACTTGAAGGGTATCGACATAAGGAAGAAGTAATACGTACTCATTTGATTATTGTTCTAGAACGTACTAAGTATACATGTAAATTTCCAAGTAAACTAAGAACTAAGAACACTCCATGAAAGATATTAAGAAAAAAAGTGCGTAAAGAATAATTGATCAGCTAAAATAAATCATACACGATTGAATGTAATACAAACCTCCGGACTTGAAGAAAGAATAGAAAAACAAACGAAACCCGTACATCATCAATAATGCCCATAAATTACAGTTCGCATGTACAATGTACAATATTAGACAATGGATTACGAGTATCAGTGAAGAGATGTAGCTTTCATGAAAAGAAATCTTGGAAATGTTGGATGATACATAATACTTATTATGGTATGTTACATGTTACATACTGTTTTGTGGTTAATTACACGTCTTGAAAATGCTGACAGCCAACTAACCTTCCTTGTGTATGGAAGTATGGTCTTCAATGATTAAGCGGTTTTTCTTTTCAATGAGGAATGAAGACGTTTTTTTCTCCCTCTTTTCAGTCTGTCATACTTAATGAACCGTGAGCAGCAAGCCGAGCTTGTTGCTCACATAATTGAAATAAAGTGTTTAGATACATAAGTATTAGCAAAACTGTCATATCATGTACATAAGACAGAGAGCAACAGTAACTTCCATTTAACACATGGACTAGGGATCGGAATTGATATGCATGATCAATAATCATATATCTTCTCCAAGTGAATTCTTCAACTTCCCTCTCTTAAATGGATTATAGTCAAATTACATAATAATATTATGTACAAAACCGAAAGATTTTGCATGAATGTTATGAGATTAAAGACATATGGCATTTATTTATAGACAAAACTAACATCTTGATTTATTTAGTTCCGTGTAGGAAATTTCACTATCGTCCATTTTCCATACTTAATTCTCATTAAATTGCAAATTAGTGCAGAGTGCAGTCATTTGAAGGCATTTCAACATATAATATTATGACTCCAAGTTATGTCATATGTAAGGATGAATAATCAATACTGTAATAGAATTTTTAGAATTTTAACTTTCTTTTACATCAAACTACTGTACTTGATGAAATGTGTTTGAACTTGTACGAAATAAGAAAAGATCAGCCTGTTTATAATAACCATCGGCTTTGTAAATTTACACAAAACTAGAGGTTTTCTACAACAAAAAATAGTTTTTTAATTTTCTGTTTACTTTGTAATACTCTGTAGGCACAAATTTGTATTATGTTTTGCATTATATGAGAAAGTCAAGGTTCTCGAGTAATCATTAGTAACCAAGTTTAAACAAGTTTAAAACTGTAAAACAGTTACGCAGTAAATATAGGCATTTACTGGCATTCAGTATGACAAAATTCCAAAATCATGTCTTTTTCTTCACGATTTGGAAGACAAAAACTAAAAGTCAAAGATAAAACAATTAATATATGTTTGAAAAGTGTCTTGTGTCTTGTGCTTTACAAGGAGATTTGTCCTTTTGATTTCGACATGTACCATAACAAGCTGACTGAATATAAGCATCAGAGCAAGAATAAAATCTGTACTATTACTGTTTTTTATCATAATATAAAATATAATATGTATTGAAAATTGGTGATGTTTCTTTTTCCATTTGACAACATTCGTTTTGCTCAAACACATCAAGTGTATGCATTCATACATACATGACAAACATGCACGTTGCACATACTAGTAAGGCTGTAGCCAGTAGCCAGCAGTAATTGGACATTGTAGTCGGCAACGAAGACATTTTCAAAAGAAGATTTTTGGATCGTTAGAGCGAGAACGATTCTCAACTTGTTCCGTTTTTCACACAACAAGGTCTAATAGTTTAAAAAAGAATAATTTCAAAATTTTTGTCCTTTCGGCTTCTAGACCAAGCGTCAAATAATAATGAATAAATTGCATGAAAGTCTACCTCTGAAAGGGAGAGGAACGACGACAAGCGACAAATTTTTTACATAATGAATTATGATAAGGATGAAACGAAACAAAAACTGGGCTTTACACTTTCTTTATCCACAATTTGCATATCACATTTCGTGAGTATACATTTATACGTCTTCTACGTGTACCTTCGTACGTACATATACCTATCAGTTGATTATGATAATAATGATGATACGTGTGGGTGTCCTTTCTTACTTGTCACATGTCACACACATGGCCCATATCCCATATTATATAACATAGTATGCTTAAAATAAAAATGGTTAAAAATTATATCAAATTATCCTGCTCACAATTTTCTCTAATAGTTTATAATATACTCTTACATTTATTTTGATTGGGGAACAAAACGGACAAAAGACGAAAACATCATCGTTATCTTTTGAACCCTGTAAATTTCTCATTTATTTTCTATTCGAAATTCGAAACGAGAAGAATATTATGATGATTAACACAATAGTACTGAAATAACTCGTCAAAGTATCATTTATTGATAATAAAATCCAGCAGTCATTGCTCAAAAATCTTCCGCAATATTATATAATTTATTCTAGCTATTAGTCAGGCAGTCGCAATCCGGAAATACAGATAGAATCATTGTGGAAAATGAGAGACCAGACGACTTGTCATGCAATTTTACTTTGAACGTTTCATCTTCTGTTCTGGCTTTAGCAAATACATAGGTGAAAGAGTCAAATTGAAAATTTGACGGAATAATTTATTAACCTGCTTATGTATGAATGAAGATGACACACACACACACACATCAGACACATATGTACACACACTCATTTACAAAAAGAGACTGTACAAAATGATGACAAGATGGGAAAAATGTGTCAAACATGGGAATATTTTTTTTATCCTACGCGTTTGGAAGACATGCAATGATCATAGATTAGACGGTAATATTATGATTATGTATGCGTATAGTTTTGTTTTTGTCACATATGTAGCATACAGCAAATGTGTATAAATTCCATACAAAAAAGTGGGTTGAAAACACGATACGCAAGTCAAAATTCAGCCGAAAGAAAACGCTTAATTTGAAGACGACGACACCTTTCTATGGGAATTTTATAACGAGTCATCAGTAACTACTATAATTTAATTGTACAAACTAGCTTGTGTTTTAAAATTTAAAATATTGATATCTAATATCGGTTATGTATCATAAATCATAAATCCCTCCTAAAGTAAGAACAGAAACTAAATAAAAGCAAGAAATGAACGACAAAAATATTTCATACAGTTGACCTTTGTCGGAGATTAAAAATTTTTTTGACTACTAAAAACTTTATGCACATGTTTACTTTAAAAATAACACTGTAATTAAAGTACAGCTACATTACTTAGTTAAAACATTATAATATAAAAAAGCATAAAAAGTTCATTGTAAATGGTAACAAATATGAGTCGCTTTTATTTTTATTTTTGATTATTAAAACAAAAAAAGTGGGATTTCCTTACAGTAAACAAATACAACATTTTGTAAACGTTGCCTCTGTCCTATGTCATACATCATAAAGTTACGAATGAATGTCCTTGCCATTAGAATTTGGGTCTGAGTAAATCATTGATTCCATACACAAAAATAAACCAAGTTAATTCAAAATGAAGGTGACAGGTATAATAATAGCGTGACAATGATACAGTTGTTTCTCTCCACTGTATGAATACAATAATACAATATGTACATGCCAGTTTCAAGATTTTCTCCCTAAAAAAGTGCACGAGTGAATCGCAGAACGATCTAAAGTCTAAACTTGTTGAAAATGTATTCTAGTGCAAGTTTTATTTATCCACACTTTAAAATGGGAGATTTTTCTCAATCTATTTTATTTTTATTGTAGCTTTTATCATCGTAACATCGTGAACCAGTTGTAATATTGCATAGAATGCCAATTTACAGTTTATTTCATGTTTTATTGCAGAAAGAACAACAAAAATAATAAATAATCCTATATATGTGATGGCGATTTGTGTTGCTGTAAACATAAAACGTAGAGAGAACGAATGTAACAGTTACAGTCACAGTGGATATAGAATAAAATGTAATTGATTGGAGATGAGAATGTCATTGTGTGACTGTGTGTGTGTACTTGGTTACTTGAGACCGATATGAGAGTGTAAAAATTTACGACTGTTAATGTTCTAGCATGCAATCTTTTGTAAAGTATATGTATATTGTATATACAACGTATGTAGACTACATACTACATATTCTATTCTGTGCTATGTCCTATGTACGGTCCATCTTGTTCATTCTTTTTCTCTCCCTGATCTCTTTCTCTCATTTTCGCTCTGTATTTTTTATTTTTATTTATTTATTTATGTACATGTACATTTCTTTCCAGTTATGAAATCTTGCGACTAATCTCAAGTACAAGTTTGATCATGATCAAAAATCAAAATCAAAATCAAAACGGTTTGTTTTTAAGGTCCTTGCATGTCATCTGTACATTGTGCTGACAAGAGATTACACAATCAGATTGGACTTTTGTATGTATATGTACTTATGTCTCATGTTTTTCATCTCTACGAGATGCGTAAGACTAAACGCATGTTTTTCAATTTTCAATGATCCCTTATTGTTTGTTTGTTTGTTAATTTTTAATTCATCCACACACGCATACATTTTGTAGGTAAGCACGCGGTTTTCAAATGACGTCATATAATATACAATACACCAAACACAATACCATAAACTATACAACCCATCAAAAGATAAAAGATTAAAAAATTTGATGTAACATAATATGTTAATCAATAAAACTAGCAAAGTACACGCATCTACAGCAGTATCGACATTTCTTAATTACAAAATTATGATGAAAAACCAACAAGATTAGTTTGAGAACAAAACAAGACATATTAAATCAAGTATTATACAATAATAATTAGCTCGTATATAAAAAAAACAACAACAAAATAACAGTTAGACGTCGAAACCTCCCTGACTTTTGGTAGCCTGACGACTTGTGACTTATGACTTTTGAGTAACCCTTCAATGAATACAGAGTACAGAGTGAGACATGTACATTTTATGCTGTACAAATCGTGCTCAAAGTAAAATGATCGTGGAAAAATCACATATGCATCTATGTATATTGTCGCAATCAAACAATCACTCGCAGATTTAGTTATTGTAGTTTGTGTCGAATTCAACTTGAAGTTCTTAATTTTTCATCTTTGGGAAGGGGAAATGAAATAAATGTATCTATGTGAATATGTGTACAGTGTACACACTACACACACATGTATTCAAATATCAGGTTTGCATATATTATTTATGCCTTCTCTGTTCTCAGTGTTCTAAGAGCTGAGAGAAATGGAGAAGAGGACAGGGAGAGAACTGCAGATGAAGATGAAAGCCACACTCAGAGTAAAAGCAGAGAGTATCACTTGTTTATAAAGTTACAAAGACTACACACAGTTACATCTCAATCTCCGGTAGAGGTGAAATAGATTTGATTAGATATGTACAGATGATTCATCTGTCAGCATCTTTATTCGTTTTTTTTCTGATCAAGCCTTGTTTTCGTGACTTGAATGTCCTTGCTATTCTTTTTTCATCTTCATCCTCTACTCTCGTTTCACTTCCATTCTTCTCCTGATGCTTCGTCTTCTGATTCTGATTCCTTTTCCATCATCAACTATCAACGATCACCAACGACAGAAATGTAACCATGTATGATTGAGGTTACACATGTAACATTCATGTTTCATGTAATACAGATCTTACAATGTGAATGAATTGTTCATATAGACAAGAGAATCCTTTGATGATTCCAAAATAAACCTAACTGTGTACTTGTACACTATATAACTACTAATCTGCTCATCAACTCGCACACATTGAACATATTATACATTATGCTTTATGCTCAACTGTCTATATCTTCTATACCGGTAAACTATAGATTTGTACTCATATACACTATACACATTCCATTTTTGTGTATCGTATTACATTATTCACTTAAGAAATAAATAAAATAATTAAGCATCCATATACAGTATATACACTATTCTTTATAATGCAACTACTGCTGCTGTTTCTACGAATTTTCACTGCCGAATTGCGTTGTTTCTTCTTTGATAGACAAACGTCTCAAATCTCAAGTCAAGTCTACAGTCTAGAGTCTCAAGGGCTATACAATTAATAATAATCAAAAGCACACATTACACATTGGCTTTAATTCTTTGAATAATGAAATGACATTAAACAGGGTTCTTTTTACAAATGTAAGTTCATGCGTATACAGAAACAATCGCATTATCTCAATATAACTTCATTCATTGATATTTAAAATTTAAATCAATTTATTCTGGACTCCATACATAAATATCTACACAGATTATATTACTACCTCGTAATAAAGTTAAGTAAAAGAGCTCTTGAATCTTGAACTAATTTGATAGTGAATAATTAGTTTCCCCTGGTATTACCAAAAGGAATACATAATGCTATTGTCAACGATATTATTATTATAATAATGTGGAAGGATGCGTGTGTAACAAAAAGGACGTGTGATTCAAGACAAATGAGGTAACACTTTTAGATGGATTTTTATAGTGTTAGAAAACTTGATAATAGCCATGCATTATTATTGTCGTTTTCATCAGGGAATACTTATAACTTATATTTTATTATTATGTTTAAGATCCAATGAAATATTTAATATTTAATATAATCATACATGGAACATGCATGCCTCTTGCGTGCAACGTTCAATATTCAATACGTAGTTGGAAACTCAAAACATTGGTTATTTACGGACATTATTTTTCAACGAGTTTAAGTGGAGTAGATTAAAATAAAGTTATAATATTGCATGCAAAATACAGTATTAAAACACAAAACACCACATACATGTACACTGTACACTGCACACATGATACACACGAAACGTACTACATGTTTGTAGTATTCTTCTTCCATGTGTGGCTGTAAAATGAAATAGTAATGTTATAATTTTATAGCTATAGTTGCTCTTGTGCCTACTTTATTGGGTGCTACAATGCAGTTTAAGAGATGGATGGATGAGGCCACGGACCTGAAATTTGAAGAATGCATTAAGCATTAAATAATATTCTGATCATTAAAACTTTTTAATGGAACTATTGAGGCTAAATGAAGACTAGCGCAGTAATAATAAGAAATATGTAACCTTGTCTTCACATCTTTATATATTTCGCTGTTTGTATCTTCATTACGCTATTGCGAACGTCTCGAGTCTTGACTAGTTTTGGACATAAAAGCTCATTAAAATTTTTGTTTTCAGTTAAAAATTATGAATGTGCTTTTCAATGAAAAGTATAGAAGATTGAAGACAGAAGACAGAAGATAGAAGTACAGGTAACAGAGATGGAGAAGTAAGAAAAACACTTTTATGCACTATCAACTATCAACATTGTCAAAAAAGGATCCACATTGAATCGCTTCGAAGGTTTAGCTCCATTTTTTGATTTGTGAATCAAGTGTAGCAGGAATGATATCCGTAGTCCTAACATCAAACATGCTTAAAAATATGTGGGATATTATTCTTTATCCCATTCATTCTCTTGAAGTCTTGACTTCAAAAAGGAAATCAAAACTGCAAGTTTCTTTGAATTTTGCTATCATTTGTATGCATGGTCGATAAAAAACTAACAACTTGTAAGAAGTTATAGTGCAGTAGTAATTAGCAGTACTTAATCTTGAAGATAGAGGAGAAATCACTTTTTCCTCTACTTTTGACTTGTGGATTGAAGAATATGGCTACTTACAACTTCATATTTTTAGCCACCTGTGCACTGTTTACTGCATTTACTGTATATTTTTCTCCTCACATATCATATTATATGTGTACACAGTAATCTAGAATAGTTATAAATATGTTTGCTATATACAGGTAATATAATAATAACAAGCATAGTTGCACACATAATAGCGAAGAAGATTTTTCTTCAATGCCTATAGCTTTGAAGATGATCTTTCCTTATCATTTTACAGCAACATAGTAGTAGCAAATCGTCTGAGCATATACCTTACAGATTACAGATGTCCTACCGTTTCTAATATTTGATTTTTTTGAGTTCCTCACATTGCTGTTCACTTGTATCTGGTACACTAAATTCCACATTATTGTGCTTACATATTATAGATGCACCGATAAAGTTACTCCAAAAGATAAAATCAGAATAGGCCAGAAACTGAAGCTTCTTGACCCTGCATCTCCAATATGTATTTCATACCTACATTACATGTACACGTATTCCCTCTTCACTTGCATTATTATATATATTTGTGTATATTTTATGCCATTGCAGTCCCATGATTGCACATTGCATGATACAGATCAATATCCAATGACAAAGCCATCATCAACACTGCAGTTCTGCTACACAATTCATTAGATACATAGAATATTGTAGTTTGTAGTGTAAAATGTATTGTAAATTGTAATCAAAGCAAAAATATCATGGACTGTAATCGAATGTCTAGCTAAAAGATTTTTGATGTATACTGTATATTGTAGATTAACTTATATTGCCCATCATCAGCTTACAATTTAACTTGAAAGTGCAGTTTAATAGCTACAAAAAGTAAATTACATTGCGTTTTAGTGATGAACATGAACTCCATTTTTTTAAAACTTGCAATGAGTGCATCTCATCTCTGTCATGCACCATGCAGGTCACATCCATTTCAATTTCATTTATTGAAATGTCAGTATCATATCATATTTATGTTACCTTTAAGATTTAGGACTCTCATTACAACACATTACATTTTATAAAAGTTGGTAGAGTTTTGACAAATGCATCTTGAAGAAGATAAAAAAGCATCCTTAATACTTAATATTATTAACACTTAACACTATAAACAACTTCACACTTCACACCAAAGAGCAAGCATCATGCACATTGGCAAAATATTGCTAATGACTAATAACTGATTACTGATAAACATCAGTACATTAATTTTGTGCACCAATTTCATCTACCGATATACACAATTTGAAATTAGTCGGAGAATACATAAAAGAAAAGGCAAAAGATTCATTTCAAAATGTTGCATTTTCAAGCATGCATACTTATACAGTTCACAGTTCAGTTTATACATTTAAAGTTGATGAGCTCACATGTATTTGAGAGCCTAAAGCTTCCATTGAAATTGAAGTTTTTTTACGCTGTATCAAAAATTTTATCATTGCTTCACATGCTTAGTCCATAGTATAGCATAATATGTGCACATGTAGAGATGCTAGTTGATGCAAAGAAATAATATATGTAAAATACATTTCCATTATTTAGTATTTGTCTTCTCGAGGCTTGAGAAATGAAATGTCAGAGAAATAGTTGGCATTTGATCTTATTTCAGATGAAGACTCATTACCCATACATTTTGATATTTTTGATGAGAATGAAAATGTTGAAATCAAGATCAAAAGCATACAAGCATAGAGAGTAGAAAGGTAGAGTTTTTCCTATACATCACATTTTTCCTCGTTGTTCGCTAGCAAAGATCAAAGAAAGTTTCATTGAGAATTGAGAATAGCATGACCTTTGCCACAGGCAAGAAGATTTCTACGTAGTACTCCTATACTCTGTATTACGTACATTACGTAAACCTATCAAAGATCAAGTCGTAAAATATTTTTCAAATTATATAATCACGCAAATACAAAAGGCACTCTTTACTCTGTACTAATCACTTCTGCGAATGAGTAATTCTTACTCATTGGTAAAAACAGATTTCCTATACGTGAAATGTTTTTTGAATGCATAATGCATAATGGACACAAGAGCTTCAATAAAAGGGAATAAAACGTTCTCTACTTTAAACTTCCTTAGTGTCCATGTCATGATGTATGCAAAATTCAAGTATTTAGATTGACATTAAAAGAACATGACCACGTCTTAACAGGCATATGTCGAAAAACTTGTCGCACAAAAAAAACATTTCAGGGTTAAAAAGTCTTTTCTATTTAATTCCTTATAACAACGATAAACATCCTTTACACATTATTATGGATTCTCCAAAAAAAAAGATTACATAGTCAAACCAGTAGTAAAAAAAATTCACTTATATCCTATCTTAATTTCTATTTGAGAATCACATTTGAAATGGCAGTAAATAAATAGAGTAAGACAAGAAGTGATGAAGGATTTCAAATTTTACAGATACTTATTTACAATGTACATTTAAGAAAACAATTTACAACATACTACGGCTAAAAATTGTAAATTTGTCTCATCAGCTTCATCATCGACCTTCCTCCTGATAAAAATTTACAATACAAAATAAATTATCATATCAATAATGACGCACAGTCTACAGTCTAGATATATATTATACAATTTACAATGAATCCAAAAATAAATAGCAATACACGATCCATGTATTAATTTCTACATACTTGGAGCTTGGAGTGCATGAGTATCCATATCTAAATGACGTGGTGGTCATCGTAAAAGTGCATTGAAAACTTTTATTACATTGAAGATGAAGCACCGTGTGAATTTGTCCATATTTTATCCGAGAAGGCTGAGAATTTTCTTGGTTAATGTTATAGTATTAAATATTACATAACCATGAGCTACCTAAACCTATGACTGTATCAATGGGACATTGTTCCGAAATCCACAAAACTCTTTTCAATAATTCTTAAAAAATGTTCGGAAACCCTTCAGGATGTTTTAAATCTTTGTTCTTCTTCCACAATAATATAACAATTATAAGGACAAATGTATACGTACTACGTACATTTGAATTCACAAAACGTTAGCTGTTTCAATTATAACATTTTACAAAGAATCAAAGACATTAAGTCATTGATGGATTCTGTCTTTAAAAATTATTTCAGATTTATGTATATATATATGTTTATGTGCGTACATAAAATGTGCTCCTGTGTGTATGTATTCAGAAAGTTCCTACATTTGAAACTGTAGTACTGCATCATAATTAAACAAAGGGTACAATAATAATTGCTTCATCTCAACCTTTATCTTTTTTTTACTATTACTTTCCCCGTCATATGTATCTACACTTATAACCCACGTGGCTCGTGCTTTACCACAAACTTACAAAGGTAAATCTCAGGCAAATAAATGTTCTCTAATTTAATCTATACATTGAGTAGGGGTTTGTACTTTGAAACACTAAAGGCATTGATAAGCTATTGTACACTGTGTTCCACTGTAGTAGGTAAAAGGATGAAATGAAATGGAGAGGAATGCACTATGCAGTAGTATTAATGTTATGAGAGTGCACATTGACTTTGATTCTGAAATAGTATAAGCTTTTGTGGCTTTTGTAATTTTCCCGATACTTTCGTAGCATACTAATCAGGTGTTCAAGCTTGTACACTGTACACATAATAATAATATATGTGATGAGTAGATACTTAGTGCAAAGCCGTAGTTCTACGCATACACACTTATTATTTGTATATACTGCATACATATAGCACGCAACAAGTATTATAGACCATTATGTTGCACTCAGGCATTATTATTTCATCCACTGTACATTGTACATTGTACATGCTGAATGTACAGAGACAGAGAGGTTTGAAGTTTATTTTCATTTGAACTATATAATCCATGTAATTTTATTTACTATTGTTTCTACCCGCTCTTCTTTTTCTGACCGTCTCGCTAAACAGAATTACAGTGATTATTATAATTCTCTATTTCTCAAGTCTGAAGTCTGAGCAATAAATATCTAAATATTCGAGATTCGAGACTAAATACAATATTTATGAGTATAGGCAGAGTACACAATATGAGTAGGATAAAAAGAAGTCAGAAGAGAACAAACAAGAACAAACACTAAAACAAAAGAAAAACTAATGGAGACGAAAGCTACTTATCTGTTTTTCCTTGTACTGACCAAAGCAAATATTTGTGTTCTTGTAAATAAATTTAATGTCAATGCAAGTCTCATATTTACTGTTGCAAAATTTCACACAAACACAATGTTTACATTTGCAATTCTAAATTCTAAGCTCCTGCTTAAGCTTCTTTGTGTTAAATTACTCATGCAACTATAATATTCTTTACAATGTATATCTCACAATATTATTCTATTTATTTTTCCACAATTTTGCAAATTACATGTAGCATGTGACTATGCATACATAGACGGGCTAAGGACTAGGGTAAGAAAATTTGATAGAGTATAAAATATAATGCATAATATATGCATACTTTATTGTCTATTCTGCATTCCATAAGTGATCCGCCACTACATTAGAACTTTTAAAAATCTATAGTGACAAGTATAAGTACTATAACATTGAGAATTGTTACCAAATCCAAGAAAAATAGATGCAGTTTTCTTGTGTGCGCATTTTGAGCAAAGAAAACAATCTAATTAAAGATTATACAGATGACTGGATACATTTATGTGTGAATGTGTGTTTGATACATGTATGTGCATATACATATAATTTTGTTCATTCTCATGCTTATTAGAATTAACATTCCAAATAAAAAGTATGGTAATTGGACTTTTAATAAATAATTTGACACATTCTAAATTAAAGATCAAGAAAAGCTTATATGAGTGGCATAGACGTTACGATACCTTAAGAAACAATTCCCTGACATTTAAAACATATACACTCATAGAGAGCAAGAAAAAAGATTGATAATGCAGTTCAGATTAATATTCACAGTCAACAGATAATGCCTGTAAATACGTACTGATTTATGTCATATAATATATTTTACTTACGGCCATACAAATTCCCTACACACTCAAAACAGTGTACCACAGATTAAATACAACAGAATGATCCATTTATTACTATGAAACCTGGCCATTTACTTGTATTCTGGATTATACAGTAAGAGTAATCTGGTACCTCTGCTGCCTGTGTACAACGTACATGCAGTATAAATATTATGCATTCCATAAGAATCTTAATGTCACATAAATTTGTACATGAAAAAAGTGAAAAATGCTGGATTTCAACGGTTTCGTTTTTTCGTTTCATCATACAAACTATAATACGCACAACAATAGAGCTTGTGTGGAATACATGAAACTTAATCATGTCAATAATTTTAGTATTTAAAAATGGCTAATAATAATAATAACAACTAATTTAGCTCTCACTAGTCACTAGTGATATCATCATACTTATCACTTATCACACATATTACCCTCTTTAATAAACAATCTAATCATTTACGCAATCAACCTCAAAATTTTGATACTATACACTCAAAGCAAATGAATATAATTATCATTTTTTGTACATACATTTAAAATAACGAATTTTGGATGCTGCATTTTAAACTAAAATATATGTACTCTGTACTCTTCTTCCTTTCTCAGGTGATTATTTTTGTCTAAAATTTTCATTTCATTTCCTCTTTAGCGTTCTGCTCTTGAATATAGCCGTATGCATAACGGATATACATGTATGTATGCACCTTTTGTACGTATCAAGTTATGACTTTGGAAGCAGAAGGTAATATCACGATAACATACAGCGAGCATACATAGATAGGGGACGTATGCGGAAGGAAAAGATTTATTATCGAGATTTTACACACTTACAATATGTATGACGTGTGTTATACAGTTGTAGTAGTGACATAATAGTAACAATTGTTCTTCAATCTTTTCTTGCATGTATTTTTTTCAAATTTAAAATAGCACAAACTGACTACACAAAAATAGCTGTGACACATATTTTTTTGCTATCTGTTGTACGATATTTCCCTTTTTAATTTTACATCGGAAGCATGTAGTAATTCTTCCTACAATGTACATATATATCCGTGATCCGTGAATACACGCGTGTAAATGGGACGAAGTTATTTCTGTAGACTATTATTATGCGTCAGATTCAATTGTCAATAGGAATCCTGATGATTTACACCAACATCATCTACATATTGCAAGAAATAGTAGAACAGAAAAAATAGAATTAAAAAGGAAGAAAAAAACAGCGAGGTCTTATTATTTACTTATCTACATGACTCTTTTATGCATATATTATGTATTTTCTATTCTTTCCGTTTGTTATTATATTGAAAAATAACAAATAATACTTGAATAGTACATGTATATTTACTTTGTCGTTTCTTTCATGTTCTAAAAACTTTAAAGTTATAATTTGTACAACATTATGACGAAGAGGCAAGAATCTCTGCTCTCATCTCAAATAGATGAGAGGAAGACGAACAATTCTTACATAATAATAATTGTATATGTGTGCCCATGTATCTCTGTTTATGCATCAAAGTATGTTCTTGTATGTGCACTTTGTAACAAAACAAACTCATACAAATCCAGTGACGATAACAAAAATAGTGCTAATAATAAAAATATTTGAGTTTGTAATTGACTTAAATTCAGGGGATGTGGTATATTATAATGACGAGGTAAAGGCGAGTAGTGATAAGGAACAAAATAAAGAGGAAGATTTACTTATGAGCTGGTGAAAAGAAGAGATGAGAGAACATGAAATATGCAAATAGAATTTTATTCTTTATTCGAGCTTTGCACCACATTTATACATCTTCCCTATATATTATTTTCCATACATTTCGTATTTGTATATAATATGTAATATGTGTTATGTGTACAAGGAATAAAAGATGAACAATCGAATTCGTGATACACTTCTTTCTTTCAAGAGCCAATTTATTACGGTCCACTTGGCGAAAGTATACATTCATATACAACCGTGTTTTCTCATAATACATGCGCGGTACATGTATTTAAACATAATTTGTAGTTACACACGTAACAAATTTTAAAGTTCTCATAAAATTCTATTTTTGTGAAGAGTTTGTACACAAACTTTGAATAGTGAACAGGCTTTTGCTGTTGTATATCGTGGGTTATCTTTTCAGAAGCAAAATGTTTCCATTTTTTACTATCCAAAAGCAAAATGCTCACAATCTCTTACTTTTCAAAAGCAAAATGCTCTAGTTTTCTACTTTTCAAAAGCAAAATGTTTGCATTGCAATGCATTA
>JAQGBH010001133.1:0-36316 GCA_034698265.1 Sminthurinus aureus | reverse complement strand
ATTATAATATCCATTCAAAAAGTAAAAAATATAATATAATATAGTGTCTTACTTATGAGTAGAGGTTTCTCCTCCAATTCCATGGCTCGTTCCTAAGTTTTGTAAGTTTCCTGTTTATTTTTTAGAAACAATAAAAACATGAATAACTTTATAAATAGAAACAAGTATTTATTAATGATAGCATATTACAATATAGCTTCAAACTTGTACAACCCTAAAATGTTAATAAAAGATAAAGCATGTAGTACAATAATAATTATAATAATTTACATGCCCTTGTTTTTCACTTGGGAAAAACAAGGGCTTTATAAAGTTAACTATGCAATTGAAATTTAAAAAAAACAATACCTATTCTCCATCTTCTACTGAAGCTTCTGCACCACTGTCAACATCATTATTATTAGCAGTCAGGGAATTATTATTGAAATGTTGTTCATCATTCTCAAGAGGACTGGGAGGATTTCGTTCATCATTATGTCCGCTTCGAGCAGCTAATCTCTTATTTTTCCTGTTAGAAAAATTATTTAAAACATGATACAAACGTTTTAGAGATTCAATTTGAATTATTTGGAAATAGGATAAAGGTTGGATTTGGAATAATATTTAGTTTATTTGTGAAAAAAAAATGCACAGAAACTACAGTTTACAAACTTACTTTGTAAGAATTTGTGGTTGAGTCTGTAGCAATTTTTGGATTTTCTGTTTTGCTAATTTTCTACAATCATCTTTGTGGAGTTTTTCATATTTTGCTACTGCTTCATCTACAATAAAATAAACACAAAAACAACAGGGAAAAATAAATTAGTCATCATTTGATTCAGTGGACAAGATTGCCAACTACTTGGAGTTAGCAATCTTCAAAGCATATAATATATTATATAAATAAAAAAAACACGATAATAATATTTAAAATAAAAGTACTATGTGAAGTTTGCCAACTACTAGGAGTTAGCAAACTTCTAAGCATATAATATATTATATAAATAATAGTAATAATAGTAAAGTATTTTGTACAATTATTATTACCTAACATTACTTGAAAACACTACATACTTCCTACTCCTTGTTTTGTACCGTATCTTTCACACCAATTCAAGGTACAAGCCAATTCTTTGGTAATTACTGTAAAAATATAATTACTTATGTAATCGTTTAAAGTATCAGCCCGAATTCCTCTCAATAGTTCACACTAAAAATAAATATTTCAAAAAAAAACAACACGTTAAAAACATATATTATTTCAATTTTGTGCATATTGTCAACCGCCATAAATTAAAACTTAAAAAAATATGTACATATTTTTTTGAGAATCTGGTTTCAAAACTTAAAATTTTGTATATCTACATAATATTATGATACAAAGGAAAAGAAACGAACACAATAGCATAAGTAGGAATACGAAAACTGAATAAAATAATTTTTGTGACATAAAATAAGTTTGATAATTAAAAATTTACAAATTATATGACAAATAATGGATAAATAATAATGATAAATATTTAGTTCTCACATACACTCAGTAATATTGATGTAACACTTCGAGGGACGGGATTGTAGTCATTTCCATTCTAGGATTCATCTTGTTGAATCCTGGAATCAGGGATGCCGTTTGGAGAATGATCTAAAAATTGATTTTTAAAAAAGAAAAAAAACAAAATTATGAGCTACAATAATAAAAAAAGTTGTTTTTTCAAGTAAAAACAACTTTGACTGCTGTATAAAACAGACATAAGTAGTCTACTGTTAAAAAAAGATATCATAACCTATGGAATCACACACAAAAGAAAGAAAAAGCAAAATATTATGAGCTATAATATTTTAAAAAAAGTTGTTTTTTCATGTAAAAACAACTTTGATGACTATATAAAACACATACATAAGTAGTTCACTATTTAAAAAAAGATGTAATAACTTATAAAATATTGCAAAAAGCAAAAAAAGTAAAATATTATGAGCAGTAATATGTAGGAAAAAGTTATTTATCCTAGAAAAACAACTTTAAAATGTACATACACAAAAATACACACATCGTCGACATTAAAAAAGATGTAATAATTTATAAAATCCACAAATTTCAGGATTCCACACACAAATATTATGAGTAATAATATGTAAAAAAGTTGTTTTTCCAAGTAAAAACAACTTTTACAATGTGTAAAAAAGAATACTCACACAGCATAGTATAAAAAAATATGATATTTGTGGAAGCATGAAATTTTAGGATTGGACAGAAAATGTAAAGTTTAAAATTCTCCTAAATACAAGTTTTATAATAAAAAAATTCCAAAAATGACTTACCGTATGTATAGTTGAGCACCTCCTTGCTGATGGTGATGATTATTTTACTTAATTATCACTAATTATTAACTAAATAATAAAAAAAGTGAGAGAAACGGGATAGCAACTTTTTTCCGTCCGCTCACTATGAAATGGTATGCAAGACTGCGCGCTGAGTGTGTATGAAAAAGAGCGTCATAGAACAACTTGGTTGATCTTTATGAGTCAATTTGGTTGACCGAGATTGCCTTGTCAATCTCAATCAACTGTGGATTGATATTGGTTGATGGTAAATCTTGGTCAATATGTTTAACGTCACCCTTGGGTTGACCGAGTTGATGATCAATATTGATCTTCAACCAAGGTCAACCACCGAGGTTGACGGTGGTTGACCCAATGGTTGACCTTGGTGGACCATCAACATTGACGATCAAACGGTATACCAACTTCAATCCATGTTTGTAGGGTAGATGATGCAGGTATATAGACTATAGACAGTAAATGGGATATATAAATATATGCATTCGTTTTTTATACACACAGACATAAAATATAAAATAAAATGCTACTGTATACGTACAAAAGTATATTCGAATTCTTAAACCAGAATGTTTTGTTTTAATTCGTTTTTTCAATCATATCAATTTTTATTTGATTTTAGCTTTCGAATAAAAATCCATACAGCATAACCGTAAAATGTCTTTCCATAAATTTTCATTAGGACGAAAAATGTTAAAAGTTAATCATATATATTACATGTATGTTTTATATTATTAATCACGGATTATTTTTTTCTTAAATTATTTAGAAAACAACGTACAACAATTTTACATGGAAAATATAACAAATATAGTGTGTGTGTAACAAATTATAAATATATTCAATTTTATTACTATACTATTACTGATTATACTCTGATATAATACAACAACAATTACACACCGTCTCTATATAGTCAGTCCTTTAAAAAAATAAAACCACAAAACAAGCATAATATATTATGATGAACCAAAAATAATATTGATCTTTCTATATTACCGTATACTACTTTTACTACGGAAAAATTAACGATTATTTTTTTTATCGATTGGTTTTTTGTAAATAAAAAATAACAAAAAAGGATAAAGGGAAATGTTTTGCATGTTGCATACAGTAAAAATTAAAAATATAAAATATCCATAATACGAGGCATACATGCTTGTTTAGATTTTAGATAATGTATACTTATTATACCTGTGTTTTGTTTGCTCTCCTACTCCCCTTTAACTAAAGACCAAAACACAACAGCAAAAACTAACAACAGAGAGAGTATTTTCAGTGACGTGCGCGTGAATATGCATAATGCTAAAAATATGCTAATAACGACATAATTTTTAGTATTTTTATACGAACATAATACTCTTTTTCACGTCCCAATTCAAACTTATTAATAGTGCAGACATAATGTATTAACTCCGCTTTGCTCACATACCAGTGACCATAAACGAGTTAAAAATTAAAAATAAAACATGTACCATGTACCACACATACAAGAGAGTTTCAACATCTCTAATTCACTCACGTTCTACATTCTACTTACATATTATAGTTTGATTGTTTGTAATAATATTTTCTCTTATACACTATATTTTTGTATTTTTCAGTCTTCCTCACTATTTTTGAAACACTTTTTCTCATCTCTCTCTCTATTTCCTCAAAAAATACCGACACCAATATACTACATAAAAAACTTCATCAATCTGTGATCTACGTACATTTTGCTTACACTTTTGTTAAATACCGAATTGCATGCTTAATTCTATGTTCTGAGATTCTCATAGAAGGGAATAACATTTCACTAAAAATTTTAAATGTGTGTTCCTCTCACATTTTGGGTACATTTAATTAGCTGCTCATTATACTTTTTGTTTTAGCTATGAAAGTTTACCCCAGGCCTGCGTAAGTAGAGGACTTTGACATTTTAAAGTCCTCCGCATGTGTTTTATTTCTTATTTCTAAACCATGTATTATTTTCCAAACTGTTCGTAAGTATTTTGACCCCTGAAATACTACACTATTACATAGAAAGTAGATGGTAGACGCACAGGGAACATACATCTTGCTTTTGTAAAATAGATATAATAGAAAGATTTTTTCATGTGCAGAAACTATAAGGTACAAAACTTGTGTAATAACAATAACATAAAGTTCTTACAATCAACAAAAAGAAGATGGATGATGATTGGCGTTATTATCTTGGATCAGAACTTTTTATAAAGATCAGCAAAATACGGGGTAATGGTTGATGAAGGAAAAATTGGCGTAGAAAATGCAAAATCATGCAACTCGTGTAATTTTTTTGCACTTCCTCTTGTACATTTTCTCATATAATCCAAAGTCCATAATCCATAATATTATAGTTCAAAGTGGATTTCCCTTTTCTGTCTTGCGAGTTGTTCTTCCTCTTACAGTTTTTCATTCTGATGCTCTCAGTTTGAAATGCCGACGTCTAATACTACATACTACATACTACATAGGGTGAACGTACAACGTGTAATATAGTGAGATTCATATCATTTCATTTTTCTGTTTTTTATACATCATGTGTGGTAATAAAGAGAGAGTTTCTCGCAGTTCTTGAATTTGAGGTCTAGAAAATAAAAAGCAGGGAAAAAATATTTATCATCCATTTTGTATGGTAATAATAATTTTATTACGTAAGTAGAAAAAGTACCAAAACATTATATTTTAGAAAATGTTATAAATATAATTGTTACAAAAAATATGAGTGTTTTCAGTTTTTTAGACTTACAAAGTGGTATGATAGCGGTAAAATAATAGCCTTTCATTTGGGTTCATATTGAAGTGATAAATTATTTAGAAAATTGTCTAGAAAGGCTATCATCAACCGACCCTTGATGAGCTGAAGCTTGGGATTTTCCGACACTTTCCATTATACAGCCGTATATAGTCCCTTGGACATGGCACTGATTTGTTGTTAGGAATGAAGTGGCGTCTATTTGCGGCATGCCGAAAGTGCCCTATGCCTTGACCATGGCCATATCTAAAGATTATGAAAGTTTATTACTTAGGACATGGAATATATTCGTAACAAAAAGATTTACCTTAAATGTATAACTATTATTATTGTGATAATATGTTATATATGTTCCTTTTAATTTTACCTTGTATAACCCCATGAATGGGATGGAATTGAATTTCCATTTGAATGAACTTTGTCTGTACTGCCCCCGTTCTCCTTGTTGTCTGTATTGGCCAAGGAATTTTTGCCTTTACTTTGATTTTTGTCATTCATATCAGTCTTGAAGCTATAAAGTAATTGAAATAAAATTATCCAGTTACTAAAATATTATAAATTATTGTAAATTATTGTTGTTAACAATACAATAATAAAAATTATTATTGTGATGTAGTGCAAAATTCATATTTCTATTCCATTAAAAAACACTGTCCTTCATTACAAAAAATACAGAATTTTTCACAATTATTATGATTATTATTATTATTACATTAAATTGAGTCCAGCCTGATTCCACGGACTGCTGGGTGCAGGCAATGCACTTGCCTCATTACAACACCAACTTATTACAATTATGGTAAAGGTTATGGACAAAAGTAATTCTTGATAAGTTAAAAACTTTTTACCACAAATACGATTATATTTTGTACTAGTACACGGTGAAACATTTTTTAGTTTGCTATTATTACTTTTAATACTATTAGTTAGCTTTGAGTCTGAGAGAACGTCGTTATAATAAGACACCATTTTATTATTTTTATTAGAATTTCGTCGTTCACTTTTATATTTATCAGTTATTGTATGTGATTCAGTATTGGGAAGAGGAAAGAGCAGTACTGACCTCCGTTCCATTCTATATGCAACAACGGACTGATGAGAACAAAAATTCAAGAGCTCTCTCTCTATTTCTCTCTCCCTTACTCATTCCTTTACTGCACTGTAAATGGAGGAATCATCATTAAGTTGTTAAACATTTGAAAAAAATCTGGCTACAAAAGTTACATGCTGTATGATGTGCTCACATGTGAATATGATGCATCATAAGAATGAGTGAGCGTTTATGTGTGATGTGTGCAAAGTGCAAAGAGTCCAACAGTCAGCTTCTATGTAGGATGTATAATACAAAAAACGTGAACAAGTTTGTTACTCATTTGCACATTTTATTCATATAGCGTCTGTTCTCTGTTTTCCATTTAACATGCTGTATTACTCTGCTGTATTCCTATTTATCATATCCGATAACTCCTGGGCTTTTCTTTTCTTTTGTATTTGTTTTACTAGCTAGTCAATGTTCAAAATTCAACATTTTGATTTCCTATCCGGTTTATTTGTAATTTGTAATATTATACAAAATGTGTAACATGTAAAACTTGTATACTTTTTATTTTATACAGTATGCAGTACAAGTTCCTTTGAAAATTGAGCTCCTGGGGTGTATGAATTTGGTTTAGACGTGCGGCTGTAAGCGGCAAAAGTCGTATAGTGTGTACTATGTAGAATAGAGAATAGAGAAAACTATATTATGTGCAAAATAAATTATTATAATATGATATGATATGAGAAACAGTGCCGTTATTTTTATTAATAAAACTCAGCATAGATACATAGTACATGAGACATAAAAAAACTAACGTTCTTCATGTTATGACAAATGCATTGTGCATTATAACAAAAATAATAATAACAAAATAACATGCGTGAGACATTTTAATAGAATGGATGACACCTGCGAACGATGACTTTTCGCTTTCATTTGTATTATATAGCTTTATTTATTATGCATTCAATTCAGTTCAGTGAAATAACGAGTGTGTTTTGTCTGATTTGATGGTTTGTTATTCATTCAAAGAATTTCACTAAACAGTATACAGTGTAGTATGCATTGTGTAGGTTTACTTTTTACTTGCATTCAGTTGGTAGTTTTCAGTCGACAATTTGTGATTTGTAGTAGAGTGTAGATTGGGATTGAAATGAAAAGCTTCCAGTTGAACCTATAAGCATGACACACATGTGACATACATCAGAAATCAGACAGCTCTTTACAGGAAATGTGTGTATCTTTTGTTAAATCGATGAAAAAAGAAAGAAAAAAAAACAGAGAATTTTATTGGAACTTTCTTTTCAGGAAATAAATATTTGGACCTGGACAATTCTTTTTGGCTCACGTGTGGAATGTGGACTAAAAATAAATGAAGAATGAAAAATTTCTGGAACTATTTTCGAGGTGTAATATACGCTGGAAAGGGTGTCAAACATACATATGTTGAGTGATAGACAACGGAAGTGGTGGTTTTATTTAAAGGATGAAAGGAGACGAACAGAGAACCTCAATTGAAGATAGAAATGAGGAATGATTGGGTCCAATTTAAGATTTGACAGAGAGAGAGAGAGAGAGAGACAGCAAGAGAGTTGACAGAGGAAGAAAGAGTATTTCCGAGTATATGTTTCGACCCGTCAAATATTTATACTCTTTACTCTTATGCATATCACTTTTTTGCATACATAATTTACATGCATATAGTGATGCACGTATTTATGTACAACATAAATTAAACAGTCTAATTTATTCCAATCATTTTTTACACGTTGTCTCTTTATTTTATAGTGTTGTGCTAAAGTTTGTTACAGAATCCATTTACATTGTACAAGTTATGCTGTGCTATGTACTTACTACTTACATATGGAAGCACATCAGCTGTGAGTATTTTAGGCTTGGATGTACATATTATAAATTAAATTTGGTCAGCCTTGGTATAAAAATCACCCTTCCTTTACCCCATGCATAGCATACATATATTTTGCTCATATCATAGTTGTACAACATAGTTGAAGTGTTACATTATTTACATTTATTTAGATGTAGATAGAATTTTCATCATGTTTGATGAATATGGATACTAGTAACTAGTGTGTATCACTAAAATATGCAAGTAGACAAAATTGTTCTTCAATTAAATGCTCACGTGTTTAATTTCTCAATCTGAACAAACATGGCATATAGCTTACATTTCAAAACTTGTATGCATCACAGATTAACTCATGGTATGAAAAACACGGGTTTGGACACGAGACTTTAGAATCTATCATGTATTTTTTTATAGGTTTAGCATGCTCTGAAATTTCATAGTCATAATATCATACTCACATCCCTGTTAGTATAATCATGACGATCTATCTTAATCTATTTTATTATACAAGCTACAAGCTACAAACACGGTAAACATTAAAGGGAAAGATTGAAGTTGTCTGTGTACTGTGTACATTGTACATTATACATGTATACACGTAAAGGAGCGGCTCCTTTACGTGGCTTTATCTTAATTTTTGTCGTCCTTTTTGGAAATGAGAGGAAAAACTGACCATATGTCTCCGTGTAATGTAATGGAAAATGGAATTACATAATAGATTTTTTAATGTACCAGGAATGATGAATTAAATATGACATGTGTATATTATGATAAATATACCGATTGGTAGAAAATAGTGGCTGAATACAAAAAATATATACGTCCATAAAATATGAATTATACTTCACACAAAATTCTTGTTTTACATCGTTTTTAAGACTTTTCTGTCACACCCTTATTTTAATAAAACAAGACTATGATAGTCGATATTAGTCCAATGTGTAAAAATATTAGACAGCAAGACCAGTTGCTCAACTTGTTTCATCTTTGAAAAGAAACTTTATCTGCCTTCTGCTTCACACGACTGCAACAGTAACTGTTTTCCACGCCAGGATTTTTCGTCTGCACGTGTGTATTGTACATTCTAACAAAATTTAGAACAGGTTGAAACAATACATATTTATAAAGTTGGTCTCTGACCTTGCCATGTCTTATCCTGCAAGAAAATTGCATGAAAAAGGTAGAAAGATTTGCCAATCAAGGAAACTGATGTGATATAAGATTAATTCTATACCTTTAGGTGTCATTTGCTCATTTATGCATTGATTATAAATTATTATTGATTTTACAAAGTCTCTTTCCTTTTATTACGAAACATGAAAGGCCAATGGCAGTGCGAGTCCAGAATGCAGAGCAAATGGAATCAAAGATGTAATCCAAGATAAAAATAAAACAATAAACAGTGTCAATGCCAATGTCAAAACAATAATAATTTTTATGGTGTTGCTAATGTACATAATATGCAGTTCACTTCTCACTACCTACCATATGAGAGAGTCTACAGTCAACACGGTAAAAAAATATCAATTGTCAGCAGTGAACAAGTTACATTTGAAATTTTGTGCACTAAGCGATTGCAGGAAAAAAACATTTAGGTATAATATTTTTTATTGGACCAAAAATTTAACCGTTAAACCGCAACAAGATTCTTTCAGATTTCATTGTCTTATATTATATATTATATTATATTATAAATTAAAATATACTTTTACGAATCATCAAGGGCGCAGTTTTCAGTTACAGCATTATGTACTGTTGACGTTTTAACACTTTTTTCTTCATGAGCTAAGAAAATAGATAATAAAATGCATTGTGCATTCTATGGAATTATTATTAGGGTTTTGTTTTACATTTTAAGCATTCACTTATCATATTTCCTGTTATCGGCACGAGTCTCATATCACTTCTCATTTTCATGTTTCAACTGATGAATTTCATATTTAGTATTATATCTATTATTGTCTACAAAAGGAACGTGCTTGAAAAATGTGAGATGGCAAATATCAAATATTCCTAATCCCAACAGTATTTATTATTATTATTTATTTAACCTGTAAAACTGTAACTCTCGTACATACCTTTAAAAGTACACACGAGTAAATAAATAAAGCCGCAGCCTGTGGACTGTAGGTGATAGTGAACTATATTATTTTGAATTGGGATAGCCATATACTACCTATACTCTATATGCCCAAGAAACAATAGTATTATACTTTTAAAATCCCTATTATGTATATAATGTGTATTGTATATATACTATATTATACATATATTTGTGCATACACGGTTCATTTGTTACAACATGTTCTGTCCTGGCATCATTGTATTTGTAGACTAACGTAAGATATTAAACGTTGGCCCTTTTGTGTTAATTATGTGTTACCTATATGCATATATGTACGCATGACGTGCAAAAAACTTGTGCTGTTCCATTTCTCGTTTTTCAGTACAAGTATTTTTGTTCATGAAATGCTCGCGAGCTCACTTGCAACTTGCAATCCTCATAAACATCTACATGTAGAATCTAAGGTACGAGTATTTATTTTTAATACACTGATGAAAGAAATTTTGCAGTGCAGTGTAAAAAAATCCGCAATGCAGGTTGTATCATAGAATGATTTTATTACTGTATTGTTTAATATTGTGCATTGTGCATGATTGATATAAAATGTACTAATTGATATTTGCATGTATGATGCATGGTGCATGGTACATGGTACATGATATGATCTTTTGTTATACTTACACATTTACACATTTACTCGCTCTCACTTCTCACTGTTGAACTGTTTGGAATTTTTGCACTGTACTATATCCTAAATTATACATGCAAAAACTGTAAATAAAAAATGAAGGTTATCAAAGGTCTTTTTTACTCTTTAATTGACTGATCACGTGACTAGCAAATGACAAAGTTCAAAGGGCAATCATTTAAGACACCCATTTATCACAGATTAAAAGAGTCATGAATATAGCTGTAGAACAACATGATTATTATTCATTATAGAGATGTTAAATGTTATGTGCTATGTAGAGATGAGATGAGATGAGAAGAATCTCCGCCGCCAGTACACACCATACACCATAATATATTATAGTATTATTAGTTGTGCATGTTAATTTGATAATTTACAAGAGGCAAATTTCTAAGCGTGATAAATATTAAAATAATAATCATGGTTATTTAGAGTTCCTCTTTTGGTGCTCTTCAATAATCCTGTCAATAATTTTGGATGGAAGAAGGCAGATGAACAACAAGAAGCAAATACCTGCATAAATTATCATGTACTGTACGTTGTATATTGTATCATGTGGAACATGTTGTGCAAGTGTAAAAGTTGAAAGTTATTATTATTATTATTATTCATGAGTGCCTATACATGATACAGTCACGCATGAATTATTTGATTATTTATAAACTTGTTCTTGCTTCTAGCTCTACACTCTAACCATGAATCAATCAGAAAGGTTCCATTTTGAAAGAAGGGAAACTATTGTACATTTTTGCATATACCATAATAGCTAAAAGGTATTTGTTGCTCATAGGCAAAAGCTATGAATAATTTTTTATTTTTAAATGCAAATCAGGCATGTTTCAGGTTTTTGGTTTTTGGATTCCCTTCACTGGAGAATGGATTGATTGAAAAGTTATGCATATAAATAGTTGAACTATTATTATTATTTGATCGAAAACTGACAATGAAACACCCCTCCATAGTACCACCTTGCATTCCAAAAACACCAACAAAAAACGTGATACGTTTATTTTTAATTTCTAACTTTGAGTCGTTTGCATAGTCAAATTATTGATAATCATTAGACTGTTCTAAGTTCTAATTTCTAAATTCTACATTCATCTTCGATGAGAATCAATTAACCCCGTATCCCACATCCGATTTTGATTATTTGGTAGAGCAGGATAGCTATTTTTCCAGTCTGTTTTATCATAGGCAAAATAGTTGAAACAGTCAAATTGGGCAAAATCCAAAAGGTTCGGAAATATTCCACGGTAATATGGAGAAATTTCTTTGGAATTCCAACGATATTCACCACAATATCTTTCCCAATTGATTCGCTCATTTGATGTCATCCCTAACCAGCAAATCTGAAAACACGACAACAAACACCAATTATCGCTCGTAAATGATCAAAATTAAAAATTAAAATCGTTTCATTTTCCAGCAGTGTTTCTGTCAAAGGTTCTTTTTGGTATTTACGTAGATAAAGTAAATCGTTCAGGACAAATTCAATAATTTAAAAAATTCATGCTAATTTAACGTCGAAGTTGGATGTTAGTTTCAGCGTGTGCTAAGCTTTTCTTTCACATTTTCTTTTTCAGTAAAAAAAAAGTAAAAGCTACTACCTGATAAAGATGCTGTAGTAATAAAGCTAGAACCAACATTGAAACAACAATGGCTGTAAAAATCTAAAAAAATGCAAACAGTAAACAATACATAGTTATAGACGCTTCCATTTTTATGATGAAATTTGTAAACTTATTTTAAATGGTTTATCGGAATATCCTAAAAATCAGCAACACAAAAACTTGTAACAGGGAATATGGAATGTAAAACATGAATAAGAGCTGACCGTGTAATTTATCCAACTCTGACATCCAATTTGTATTCTAAAAGTTAGAAAAAAACCGACAAGTCCATCAGCATCAAGAAAGTTTTCGGTTTCGTAATTTTTCCGCATAAAATCACCACTGAGACATTTTTCTTCCCAATAAATCCTAGAACCATTTATGTAAGTGACTAGATTCACTAGTAATATCATCAGGAACAAAATAAACTCTGTTCGAAATAAGAAAAACAAAGACAAATTATTGTAACACTGAGGTTGAAAACAGTAAAAAGTTTATGATGATTCTTCAAACTTGAAAGACTAGATAATAAAATTTTCAAAAGTACTTTCATACTTTTATGATTTTTCAAGCCTATACAGTTGTACATCCATGGACAGTGATGATCAAATTTTGCAACACATTTTCCACAAATGGAGCAATGTTTTGATCTCCTGGGTTTTCTTATGAGACAGGACAAACACCAAAATCTGTCTGTTAAGTTACCAGTGTCACATAATTCCAGGACATCCTATAATGTAATGATTGAAACGATACAGATGAGTATGAAGATGAAAGTTGAAAATATGTTTTATTTAAAATGTGAAATTAATATCACTAATTTACACGAGAAATTTCCTGCGCTGAACAGCTATCGATGTATCCCGGATCACAAAGAATAGACTGGAAAAAAGTCAACCAAGTCAAAATGGCGGATCCCACAAAACAAAATGTCATTGAATGACCCACAACAACGGAAATTAACGATATCCAAATCAGGTACATAAAAAACTGTTGAGCAGTAGAAAATGTAGAACAGTGAATGGAAAAATATCAAAATGTTTGATTAGTTCATGAAATAGTGGAACATAAAAGAGTCTAAGACGTGTATATGTTTTTCTTACATGTAAAGTTAAATAAAGAGCAAGAGGGAGAACTTGAACTAGTGAAGGATCTTTGAATCGTTTTATTGAGAGATGAGCTGTCCCGGCAAGCATACTAGTAAGAACTAATTTAACCCCAAAATTTATATCACACTCCCAAATTTTACCCAAAAGACAGAGGATTGAAATCGGTAGAAGAACAACTGGCCATACTGGAATCCTTTCCTTAAAAAAGTAAAGATATTGAAGAATAATAATAATTAATTAATAATGATTAGTAGATTATTTTTTATTTCTTGATTTCCATAACTTTTTGGTTTTCTTGATTTTGCTTACAGTATTAGTAGTCCTTGTACACACTTTAGAAACAGAATTCCACCATTTAAACATCAACGATGAGGATGTTCTATGGGCTTCTAATTTTTTCTGAATAAATACTCTTAATTCTCTGTACTTTCTTAATTCTTCATTGGAAACACCTTTTCTCTTTGTATGAAGTAAATCGATTGGTGTTTGATTCTCTTCATTACGAGCATTTATTAATGATGAAATACAGCAGGATAAAGTATCCAAGTCACAATTATGATGATGATGCTCAATGTTGTTTTGAGTACTATGTTCAATCAAGAGCTTGACGGCTGGCCAATTTTTCGCCTTAATTGCCCAGTGCAAAGCATTATTATGATACACGCCGTCTTGCATTCTCGGACTTGCTCCATATTTTAAAAGAGCTCGCACACAATCCTCACTCATAAAATCAAAAATATAGTAAAATAAAAAATATAAAATAATAGTATTTTTTTCAATTTGTTTCAATAACCAATAGCCAGCCGAATTTGAATCATCTGTCTGCTTTAATTCCAAAATTCAATGGGTAAAGTGCCAAACATTAAGTACCTCATCGTAGACATTACTGCCCAAATCAACGGAGTATTTCCATGGGCATCCTGAAGATTTGGAGAATACTCTTTAGCAAGAAAGTAAAGAAGTACACGAATTTTTCCCCACTTTGCAGCAATGTGGATAGCAGACAGTCCTTTACCATTACGAATTAGCGGTTCCGCACCAGCCTTCATGAGTAGCATGACAATTCGTAAAAGACCAAGTTGACTGGCAGTATGAAGGGCTGTTCCTGATAAAAACTCCGTACCGGATACTTGGTCAATGATTGCACCCCTCTCAACAAAGAGCTGAACGAGATCTTCATAGTTATGAGCAACTGCCCACTGAAGAAGAGAGATGTTTGAGTCATCCAATCGATTTATATCGTGTGGTCCCTTATTCAGCAAATAAGTCACTTCGATCAATCTACCATACTGCATATACATACATATGCAGTATACAAACAGTTAAAAAAACAAAAAAGAACATTAATTCATTAGACGTTAACTCGTGTATCATTCAAACTAGTAAAAAATGCCTTGTTCTTTTGTTCTAGGGGCGCTTGACCAGCGCTATCATAAAAAATACATACATGTAGATCTTGATAGGTGCAGGTTTTTCAAGTTGTTTAAATTTAAATGGTTCGTCGTACGTACTGAAAATTTCAAAGTTAGTTGACTTGTGTACCTTTGTGTACTGAATAAGCTGTTCGAATTCTCGATCTTCATCCGAGTCCAATATTTTTTCAATAGTAGCGTCAGACACTCCATTCCATGAATATGTTGGCGCTTTGAGTATTCCACTTAGACAATGATCATTCATTTTGTACTCCGCTACACTGTTTTTAAACTATGTAGAACAAAATTTTTTTAACCGGATAAAAGTGATCCGAAGACAGAAGACGTTTTCACTGTTTCTTAGATAAAGAATAAAGTTTGTCATGAATCCATGAAATGAACAATGAGCAGCCAACAGTCACACACTACATGTGGAACAGGTAGGAGCAATCTGACAATTTTCAGCTCCAAAAGGCCCTTAAAGTTTCGCACTTTCACTCATGATGTCTCTCTGTGAGGAAACGATGTGGCTCCAAAAAACTCACTTTATTTCACCACACCACACCACACAAGTCGTTCGTCGCTCCAAAAAAGTTTCATTCCAAATTCCAAGTTCCAAGCCAAGTCGTTATAACAACCCAAGAAGTGTATTGTGTGTTGTGTGTGTTGTGTATTTTGTATTTTGTATGTATATATTATATAATATATTATTATTACTATATATATTTATACATGAATATCCTGAGGATATTATCCTCTGTACTTTTCACGCGTGCCGCATGCATTTTATACTTGACACTTTTCACTTGCACTTTGTTTGACTACTAACTCCGTCGAGGTTTTTGTCGCCCCATGGGGCAAACAAATTCACACACAGGTTTATCATCCGGGTTGTGGAATGGGAATTGAAAACTGGAAACATTATGAATGTGGGTTGTGAGTCCATGTGCTAAATGATGTAACTATAATATCAAAGAGGAACGGTAAATGTACGTCTATACATTTTTATTTTACAAAACACCCACAACAAAAACACGGCATTCCCTCATTTCTCATACTTTTTCATTTGATCTTTTCTTTGGTTGAATTTGCAGAATTGTAATCTGGAGGATAAAAAGCCCAGTGCTAAGTATTAAAATGGCAACGGCAGCCACAACTGGAAAATTTAAGAGGATTACAAAAAGAATCAATATCAACAATTCGGAAATGGGTACTTGACAGACGGATAAAGGAAGTATGAAATATCAGAAATCATCATCAAAGAGAGAACGTCGTTTATAGTACTTGCTGTTTACAGTCATATCTTTACAGCAAGACAAGTAAATTAAATTTACGAGACAAAATGACGTCAAAAAGGAAATCTCAATTTCCTTTCTCTAGCTACTTTCCAGGTACTTTTCTGAATTTTAAACATTTCACAATTTTTGATTTTTGGTAAAAAGTAATAAATAACTAAATTGAGTACTTTTTATTTTTTATTCACCTTTTATGACTTGAAATCTTCTTGTCAATTCAAGACGTATCATTATCTATTATCTATTATCATATATTTAAAGGAAACCAAATGGATGATGTATACGCTCGTCTGGCCCGACCCAAAAATGGACAAGGATGTCAAAATGGACCAATAATCGTTCCTGTTCCCGGACCAATGTCAGTTCCAGGTTATTCATCACCACCAAGTCCTTTCGGATTTGGACTTTCAATTCCTCAAAATCTTCCGGGTACTCTTCCTCCTCCGTCCATGTCACAAATGCCTCTTCCGATCCCTTATCTTCCATGGCTTCATTCCAATCCAAATGCCATTAATTACCCAGTAGCAATGCCGAATCCAAATTCAAATTCCAAGTCACAACAAGCAACTGCACATCAAAAAGCAGGATTTTATACACATACATCCAACTCACCATATTTTCCACCGCCAAATGCACTCAATTATGGAATTCCTTATCCTTTTCCTCCTTGGAATCCACATCCTCAAATGCAATTTCCAAATGCACTCATGTACAACAATAATAATCATCCATCACAACAACAGCAGCAACAGCAGTTGAATCAACATCCAAATTTACATGGTGGAAATGTGAATCCACAAATACGACTTAATCAATTTCCTACTGATCCTTATAAAGATTTTGGAAGGAATAAATCATTAGGAGTTGGTCGTGGTCCAATCCCGATTCGGCATCCCGTCCCTTCTGATTCCGACGACGATGATGACGATGAAGAGGGAGATGATTCAGATGCTGATTCTGACTCCACATATTCATCAAATAAATCCAAGACAAAATCCAAAGGTGTTTTAACACTACGACATCGAAAGTTCTCTTCTAGCTCCTCACAGAACAACAACAACAACAATAATAATAGCAATAATAATAGCAATAATAATAGTAGTCATAATCGTCATCATCAACGTAATGAAAAATCAAGGCTCAAATTATCCAAAGTAAAATTATCCAAATCAAATAAAAATCAAGATCAATCCGTTGAGGATCACAATCGTCAACGAGAACGAGATCGAGATCGAAATCGGGATATAGATAGAGATGCAAAGAAACTCACACCAATTTTTTTAGCCCAAGAAACAGAAAGTAAAAGGTCGAAAGTAAATGATCCGGCGGATAATAACAACAACAGCAACAATACCAATACCAATAAAAATGAGTACAAAAGTGACATGGACAAACTTCTTGATGTCCGTGAAAAAAACAAATGGAGTTTTGTACATACTCTTTACAGATATAATGATGATGACAATCGAGGTCGAGATGAAAATAATGTAGAGAAGGGCATTAGAGATCATAATGGAGAATTTCTAATGGGTAATAATCATCATAATCGCCATCCTCATTATTATGGGAATTGTTTCCAATGTTCTAGCGGTACTAATTGTGGACATCAAGGATCAAAAGATGGGACAAAAACGGACGTTTTAGTTCATGAGAAATATCCAGAAATCCAAGAAGAAGATTCCAAATCCATTTCTCATTTCAATTCTGCTGGGTCAAGTTTTTATCCCAGTCATAGGAATTTACACTTACAATCAAGTTTAAACCCAAATTCAATTGATGAGAAGGAGGATGAGAGGCTGTCTGTCATTAATAAAAGTGAGCTTGAATTCACATATTTATATGGAATAGAAAAACAAAAAACAAAAAATCAATGATTAACATAATAAGTAGCATAATTTTGGAAGGTAATAACAAACAAACTCCTCATGTTTTGAGTTTTGAGCAGTGAGCATCTGAAGATTGTGCATCACAAGCCAAAATCGGAATCAAAAACATCCGCCCGCTACAAACGAAAACGAAAATATTATACTAAAAAATCCTCAAATAATAATAATAATGTGGAAAGTAAAAAAAGAAGCGAGGATCATCGTCATCAGATTCCTATTGAAGATTCAGCAGTATTTGGTGACGTCAAAAAAGACAATTCCAATGAACCCTTTCTCTTGAAAGAAAAGAAAGTTCCAAAAATTTCACTGGAATCCAATTTTCATGTTCTCTATTCCACCTGTTGCTACTCCATCAATAACAACAACATGAATAATAATAATAATTGTTGTCAACCAATGAGATGCTCTGCTCCAGCTTTATCAAATTGCTGTAATAATAATAATAATAGTTGTGGTCAAAATCAAATGTCAAGTTCTGCCTGTTCAGCTCCGAGTACTTGTCAAAATCCTTGTACAAGATATTTCTCAAATCAAAATCAATGTTATAATTTTGGAGATGGTTGTGGAGGATCAAGCACACGTTCAAATTCCTGTTCCTATTCATGTTCAAATTCTGCCTCAAACTCGTGTTCAAATTCAAATTCCTGCGGGATGCCAGTGAATTGTAATCGATGGCCTTCATTCATGGCTATGAATAATAATAATAATGCATCCATGTCTTCATCCGGATGTTGTCGGAATGATCCATGTAAATTGCAGTGTGGTGGTCAGTGTCTTCCATGTTCACCTTGTAATCTACCCTGTGGACCATGCTGTAGACCACCGTGTCATCCTTGTCGTCTCAAGTGTCCTTGTTCCACAGTTAGATCCGTATCAAGGTCCCGTTGCTGCTCTCGAGCCCCATACTATCCCTGTCCAATTGAATCGAGGGATATTACAGATAGTGGTGGTGGAGGAAGATTATGTCAAGATACGGGGAGAAATGTGAGACATAGTGGTGGTGGTGGTGGTGGGATTCCATTTGCCTCATTTGGAAACGGAGGAAATCCAAATGTACCTTTTAGTCATTATAATCAATCTAATGCTCATCCAAATCTATCCATGCACACACTCACTGGCGCTGGTCACGAGGATACGATCACGAGAGGGGATCACCATCATCATCAACTCCAATGTCATCCATCCTGTCTCATACCTCCATGTCCACCTTGTGAAACAAGCGACGATGATGACAGTCCAACTTATCAAACGCAAAACCCTCCAACTCGACGGCATAATCCTGAACCAATCCTTCCTCAAAACAGTTCAAATAAAGGTGGTGGTCCACCTAGACCACCACCTCAACGGCCTGAAAAACAACCACCAGATATTCCAGAAAAACCTGAAAAACCCCAAAAACCTCGTCAGCCTATATATAAAGTTCATGTACATCCAACTCCTAAACCTGAAACAAAAAATCCAGAGTTTGGTCCAATTCCTAATCCGAATCCTAATCCGAATCAAAATCCAAATCCGCCTAGTGATAAACCAAAACCAACTACTAAACCAAAAGTAGATACTCGGAAACCATCCATTCCGGAACCAGTTAAAAAGGGACCAAAAACAAGTTTAACTCCACCAGCAAATAACAAAGAAAAACAAAAGAAACCACCAACACCAACCCCGACTAATACACGCTCACCCACTCCAGTTTCCAATCCAAGAAAATCCAAATCCCCAAGTCCACCACCACAAAGAGGTCCAAAAAGAGGTCCGATCCCTCCCGAAAAATTAGTTACTCCACCTCCTTTCCCTTCGGACTCGGAACCTTCAATGGAGAGAATACCAACACCTGATTTAGATCCAGCCGAACCCGCACCGGCTCTTCCACCAAGGAAACGAAAGTCGAGGCGTAAGAGAAGGAGAAAAAAACCAACAGTGGTCGTGAAGAAAGTTAGGAAAAGGAGATGTAAAAGTAGAAGGAAAAAATATTGTTGTACTTTTGTTCCACCTCCTCCGCCTCCATGTTGTCTCATGTATCCTCCCTATCCATTCCCCTTTTCAAACCCGCAAGATCCAAATAATCCTAACCAGGTCCAAAATCAAAATCAAAATCAAATGACAAACTCTGACCCGAATAATCCACAACAGCCAAATCCATACTTCATCCCACCATGTTTCCTCCCACCTCCATCGCCCTTTGCCAATGGATTCTATTTCTGTTGCCCATGTCCATCTAAGAAAAAGTGTACAAAATGTTCTTCCTCATGCTGTTTCTTTTATGATCATATAGAATTAAGGCCAGCAAGGTTGACATTTTCCGAGCGATGTATGAGACGCATTTCTTGCTGTGCATCTTGTCCCTGTTGTTGCTGCTGTACAAATAATTTTTAAATATTAAATATTGTAGACACAATAATTGTATTCAATATTCAAAATTCAGAATCTGATATGAAAAAATGATACACAAAGCAAAAAATATTATATTGCAGAAATCCAAGAACCAAAAATAAAATTTAATGTGAATTTGGAACAAAACTACTCTTGATATTTGCTATTTTGTACATTTTTTAGGTTCTTTGTTCTTTATGAAGAAATGTATGAGCTATGAGCTTACCAATTACCAAAAATGTATAGTTTCATCCAACGTATCATAAAACAATAATATTATAGAAAATAGAAAAATGAATATAAAGAAAGGTTTTTCAGGAATGGATTTTATTTTTTGATTCTCATTTTTTATTGGTGCTATTTAAAAATTAATAACCACGATATACGGGTGGTTGCTGTTGCTGCTGCTGCTGTGAATATGGTTGTTGAGGTTGTTGTTGTGTGGGTGTTGGTGTAAATGCTGGTCTCTGTTGTTCTTGTCCTCCTGAATTTTGTTGTTGATATTGTGATGGAATAGGTTGATACTGTTGTTGTTGCTGTGTTGGCGGTTGTGCATAATTACTTGGTAGATTATCATAGGATTGTTGATTTTGAGGAGGAGGAGGAAGGGCAGCGTTGTAACCAGCCATCGGCAATGGAATTGCATTATTATTATTGTTGTTGTTATTATTATTATTCATTGAAGGTTGTGTATTTTGCCCCACTTGAGCTATTGGACTTGAGCCTTGGATAGGTATCGGAGGTTGATTTGGGAAAAACCCCTGTTGTCCTTGTGGAAAACTACTACTTCCACCCTGTGGATAGTTACTATTTGGATTACTTGGATATGCATAACCGGGAGGCATCATATTTGCATCTGGAAGTTGCTGACATGCATTTTGGGCCACTTGAGACTGTGCTATGACCTTGGGTGGATCATCCATACATGTGAAAAACTTGGGTCCAAGACATCTACTAACTGGATCTCGACCTTGAGGAGTTCGACATTTATTTACAGAGGGTCTTGGTCGTGAGACTGGAGGTGGGAAATAGCGAATGGGCAGAGCTTTCACAGTAGGCTCAAGAATCGGAACACATTTGCATCGTCTTCGACATTTTCGACGCGGTCTAAGGGCTGGAGGAGGATGTGCAGGAACATTTGGTGGTGGTAGTGGTGGAGGGGTCAGTAGATCTTGAGTTGGGTCATATAGTTGACCTTGGCCTTGGTTTTGATTTAGGGTTGCAATTGCAGTTGAATTCGGATTTGGATCTGTATTGTTGTATATCTGAGGAAGAGGAGGAGGTGCTATACTATATGGAGCTTGCTGCTGACCGTAGGGTTGACTAACCTGGAGTGGGTATGATGGACTAGGATTGTTGTTATTCCTTCCGTCTCCAGGAGTATTAAAATTCACACTTCTACCATTTTGCGGCTGTTGGCTAATACCTTGAGCTTGAAGGAGTTGCTGTGAACGTTGTTGCTGTGGATTAGCAGAGTTGTAGTATTGTGTAGGAACTTGCATTCCATTCGGAGGACGTTGGTACATATCTCTGCTCTTTTAATTTCAGTTCCCAGATACCCAATTTTGAAATGATGTAGTGGATACGCTTTTGCCTTTGCCTTTGAAGGATTAAAGTTCCTGATTTTGAGTTTGACATGCCTCAAGACTCAAGAATATCAACATCAGTTTTGGATTTTTCTACTGTACAAACATTCTCAATTTTGATTGTTGTGTAACAACGTCGTGCGGTTTCAATACACAAGTGCGATGATAACAAAGTGCGTAGAGATCCGATTTCCGGTCAGACTTGGTTGGTAGAAACCTAAATCATGAAAATTCAAGACTTTAAGTGTGACGTGTGACAAATAGGATCAAGCATATTTACAACAATTCATTACACCTAACGTCACCTAACACCTAACTGAATCTCATATAACTCATAACATGATAAACAAATTACATAATTTAGATCGTGTGCCATATTCTGCGAGATTCTCAAGAACAAGTAATCCACTGCAATCTCCTGTCCTGTGTACAATCTACATGACTGCTGAGTGCTGAGGGATGAGGGACATTATAAAATGATCAATGTGTGCTGTGTGTGTGTGGTATATGGTATATAATAAATTATGCAAGATGCATGATGAATAACAGTTATTCACTGATAAATAACCTACTCTACTCTCGAGGACTGAAAAATCTACACTATATGTATTGTATTGAGTATTGAGTATTGAATGTTGAATACACAGTTATAAGTTATAAGTTATAAATATATCAGTTAATTTTTTACAAGTATGTCTGCTGAGGGACGAGACTATAGCAACGAATTTTTCAACGACTACCGATTGGTGGACACAAGTGACAACACTGAAAATTATTATTATGTTATGATAACTGTATACTGATCATAAATCATGCTCAAGTTTCAGGTCCATATTGAGTATTCGGGATGAGAAAATTTTAAAACGCTTATCAATGGGATCACGAGTGAAGTCAAGAGCTATTAGTGAAGTACAGGAAAGGAGTGTTTTGAAATTTAGTCCATGAAAAGTAAATTTTTACTCTAAACACCATCCATGTATGCACAGAAATCAGTTTTTTCTTTTCATGTTTTTAATAGTTTTACTATACATAGTTTCCCTGATCCCTGATGCCGTTTCCTGATCATATAATACGGGGCAATATTTTTCTTGTGAGCTCATAAATTAATTATCATCAATGTGATGATTCATCCTTCAATATTAGCTACTAGCTACTGAATTGTACTGTCTACAATATCCAATATCCAACATTGATGTTGATTCAAAGTTCGAAGTAACTTGTACGCAGAATGGTAAAAGTCTCTGATGTCTCTGTAAAGTCTATGTATATTATGATAATTTCCCTAAATATTATTTCTAATATCAGCATGAATGTCTGTTGAGTGTAGGGTGTACACTGTACAGTGTACAGTGTAGAGTACAGGGTGTATATAGAAAGGAATAAAACGTAGGAAATACTCACAAAAGAAGGATTATATGTCTACTTTCGAGTTTTACTCCTTCCCCAGATTTGCTCGTGTTTCATATTTCGTACGAACATCCTAAGTAGAAAGTACAATACAATACACGCAACCTCTTTTCTCTCACGTTATAGAATTATTTTATTATTGTCGCCGATTGGAGCGAGGGAGCTTTTCTCAGCAAGCTCTTGCTACTTGGAAAAAAGAATTGTGTGGTTTATCCAAGTTTTTTCCTTGTATCATGAGTGATGAGGACTGAAATCATTGTCATAATTCATTATACTCTTCAATCTGCATTGACTAATATATTACTCTGTTGAATATAATATATAATTATGTCACTTTCTCTCGCTATCATAAATCATAATACACAATACACAGTACAACATAAAATATAATAATCCACACTTCAACTACAGTACATAGTATATACATGTTGGTTTTAATGTTCTTGTCTGCCATTGTCCAGATTCAAGATGAAAATGAGAACCTTCAACATAATCCTCATTTCGATTTTCATTATCTATTACCTGTGATCTTTGATGAGAATAGAATGAGAGAAAGATAGGGAGGGGGAGAGGTAGCATGATGTCTGTCCTGAATCTTAATTTTCAGCTTAAAACTTAGTCTCATACCGTATATTATGGATTATGGCCCACACTCGTTGGTGTTTTGTGTGTTTCATTTACGATTTAATATTTTTTACACTATTCTCTTTTCTATTTGTTTAAAATTTGACACTATTTGACACAATATTTGTCAAAATTTTATTCTTGTGATGAATCAGGCAATTACACATTACACATACAAAATTAAAATCGTCTCGTCTGAGAAAATAAATGCTTAATTATTTATGGGCGCTAAAATCGATATTTGAAGCTGGGTTGCCATTTGGCATACAGAAATATACGGTACACACTAATACTATATTATATGTCTCATTGGCATATAATAATAATATAATCCACAGTATTGAGTATTGAGTTACAGATGAAAGGGAAATGAAAAGTAGAGGCGGTCATTGTCTTCAATTCCATTTTGTATTTTGTACATGATTATCATTCACAGTTGTACTCTTCACAATTCCCAATGCTTAGGACAGTTTTCAAACCATTTCGAAAACCCCAAATTTCATATCCATCCACCCACGAGTTTATTATCAATTATGATCAGAGAACTTGAGAATCGGAAATCATTTTGCAATTAATCTCCACCGTCTTCCTTGTCCGGTCTTTGTCTTGTTTTTTGTTTGTAATAATGAATGAAATGATAATACTTCTGAAAAGGTCATTGGCATCCGTTGAAATGGTTGATGGTTGATGGTAGCCATCTCCAATCTGAGATGAAGTACACGTGGAATCAAATGTGGAAAACTTCTGACTTTACACTCTCATGCACGCAAGTGTTAAATAAAATGCGGAAGATGTAATTGAGAGGCTGATAGATAAAAAATTTTTTGTAAATTTTCCCATCCCAGTTTTTTCCTACAACTTTTACTTTGCATACTTGTGAAACTACTTATAACAAGCAGGGCTCATGTGTCATATCCTCATATTGTATGGCTCAAACGTAAAACATACACAAAATAAGTACTACCATTTCTATATAATTTGCAGCTCTGTTCCCTGAAGAGGACATAAGTATTTTAAGAAAACTCTCTTTGAAACATGAGTAAAAAGTAAAAATGACACCCGATCACTCATCCTATGTGAATACACTGCGATACCCTAACTTTCTCTTTCTTTGAGCCAGTTAACAAGAAAATGGAAGAAAAAGACCGACAGATCATTAGTTGGGGAACATGGAGCATGTAGTCTAGTCTATTCTATTTTTGTATCTACTATCGAGTATCGAGTATCTAGTATTACAATTTACTATAAAGGAAAAGTTCACTCACACGTTCGAAGAATTGAAAATTGTAGAAAAAATTACAATGAATATGAATTTTGATCCATTCACTTGAAAATGGAGAGAGTGAAAGGATATGTCAATGGTGGAATGCGGAAGATGAAGAATGCAAAATGTATTTGTGCTTTGTGCATGTCATGTGTCATTCATGCGGTTTACACGTGCCAACCACACATTACTGCTCTGCTCTGCTCTCTGTTCGGGTATGGAAAGAGGCTGTTTAATATTTTTCCGTTTTGCTCTACAACAAAAAATAAACACGATAGACTTATTATTTTTTCAATTTTTTGTATTTGCAGACCCTTTCAAAATTTTAAAAGCATTTTAACACGGTACATTGTTACATTTTACATTCTACATCCGTCCAATCTAATATTTTTAGAGATTGTAGTAGTTTTCAAGTTCAGTTAGTCACGAGTAATTGCTAGAGAACTCTGACTATCCGTTAATACAAAGGCAGTTATTTTTCAGTTATTCAGTTCCTAAAGTATTCAACACTTGGACACATGAGCTTTCTCAAAAAGTATGCTTTATTTCAAGTATTTTTAAGGGATGGAAAAATGTTTCGAGGACCTTTTAACTTTTAATTCAATTTTGATGATGATGAGTCCACTTTAAAAAAGGATGCTAAAACTTAATACTAATGTCATGTTTAGAGCTATATAAATTATATATTTATTTTATATATGTTTCTGAGGAGTTTTTCACGTTTGAATGAGTTCAAAGATCCTAGTCGTAAGACATTTGAGAGTTGTGTATGAAACATATAATACACGATTATGCTACAGGTAAAAGTCTCGGAAATTTTAATTAAGTCTTGTGTAGATGCTGCACACATAAGTTATACTGCACACACATGTTGAATGTTGAAAAATGTTGAATGTTGAGTGGACTAGATAATGGAGAATGGATAATGGATAGCCTGCAATCTGATATAGTTGCTTCATCCCTACAGACTACAGACTAAAGATTGCAAATTACAAATGTGTAGGAAGTAGGTAGAAATGATACACAGCACGGGTGCAGTGTGCAGACTGCAGACAGACATCATGTCACAGCATTTTTCAGTTTTGTCCGGAAATCAAAATTAGCAAACAAGACAAAATACGAAATACATACATAAAATTCAAATGTGTACTTTGTACCTTATTTTGCACGTTGTGAATGCATGGTGCATTTACTCGGTACTCTGTACGGTTCAACTTTTGTGATACTTCCTTACTAATTACTTCCTGCCTTCCTTTGGTGTACCTGCCATGTTCTCCTTTCGGATGCTACCGAAACGAGTAAATTACGTAGGTATTATGTATGATGTGTTATACAAAATACAATAAAAATTAGGAAACCCCTTTTGTATTTTGTGTACTTCCTCATTATTCATTATTCACTGTACAATGTACATTGTAAACAGTACAGAGTAATACACCTACTGTTTTGTTCACTAACCGCAATTTTCTATCTGTGCAAAATACAAAACCGCAAATATTATAGTAAAATATCATCTACTACAAACTACACGCTACACTACACTCTCACGTGTACAAAGTACAAAGTACAAATCATGGACTGAAAACTGATATGGACAGGGACGTAACAGACTGGAAATTTCAAGTTACTTTCTCTCTGTATTGTTTACAGTTTACAGTTTACAATTTACAATTTACACACAACTCATAACTAGTGGTGTATTATGTAAAATGTATATTGTAGCCACCTGAAATCGAAACTTTCAAAATAATTATTATTGTGCATTGTACAAAGAAAATTTTAAATCATCTCATCATTTATTCATTTTGTCATCCATTTCTGTATTCCGTCATGTGTGTGAAGTTGAAATTAATGAGCCCATGACCCATCTATACAATCTACAACCTACAATCTAAAGCACATGAATTTATGTAATGGTTCATTTCACATTTCAACTTTGTAATTAATTGTCTCCAAATTGACAATTTGCATTTGCTCATTTGTCCCCGTAGAAGAGAAGGAAGGAAGTCAGTTGAAATCAAACAAGATTGTTTTCATTCAAAACGATAAAATCTTCACATGATATCTCCACCACAAATACTTGTTTTTGCATCTCCAGTACATGGTGATTTTCTGCTGTGTTTGAGGTTACTCTTTGTGCTTTGTGCTTCACTCGTGTGGATTGTGGATTTGTACAGCTTTTTCCGTTTTATAATTTGAAAATTACGAATATCAGGCCTGAAAACGTTTGTCAGCATGGGTTTGGAATTTGGAACCATTACACTATAGTCCCATCTATAGATCTATTGTTTGATGATGCGTACGTGGTACATGGAAATGGAAAACAAAGTACAAATGTATGTACAATGTATACAGAGGAAAACTGTGATATTTTGTACATTGCATTGTATATACACACAATTGTGACACTAAATAGACGCACAAGATTGGATATTCAAAGTGGAACTTGAAAAATACAATCGCATCCATGCAATTGTTTTGATTTAGAATTTAGAATTCGTACTTATAAATGAACAAGTATTACAACAAATTGAGTATTCTGATTTCTACAAGCTTTGAGCCTTTTTATATTGATAATTGATATTGTTAGTTTGAGAATATAGATATATCTTTGCAAATATTCATACTACATATTTTAAAGACTTTAAACAGCTATAGAGTATATAGAGTATAAAGCTTTGAAGAATGAGGATTTACATTTTACACTGTGTCGGTTTTAGTTTATGTGGAAGAAAGAGAGGAGAAGGAAAGCGGGGATTCTATTACAATCCTTTGATCTCCTCGCTTTCTCTTACTTCTATTTTCAATTTTATTACCCAATAGAAAACTAACAAGGACTAGGACCACACTTCCCATGTACTATACACTGTGCATTCGACTGTATGTACCAGCTGTCACTAGCATTGTACATGGACCATGTAACATGGTACACTTTGTACTTTGTACGTAATATGTAGATTGTAGATATCTGATATATTACGTACACGTTGTGAATGTTTTTTCTATTTCCTATATACATTTCCGCAAGTTTCATCATAGAGTTGATTTCGTATTTGAACGCACTCGTAACTCGTATCATGAATCTGGATTGCAAAAAGGGTAGACAATAGACAGTATAGATATGTGGAGAAGGTTTTGTTGAGATTTTCTCACGAAATTCCAAGAGAAAGTAAAATGAAACCGTTTCTTAGACTAATTGATACCAAAGCCCACTATCGTGATCAATTTCAAGTTGTGTAGGATAGATTGCAGATTACCATTTAGCACTGGCATTGGCACTGGCACTGGCACTGGGTCTGTGATCTGTGTACATTTGACATTGCATAAAGCTTTCTCCGATTTTCCAACTTATATATTAAGCCGACACACACAACACACAACATAAAAACCCAATCTCAACACGTAACCAGTAACCAGCAACCATGTAAAAGCTGTAATAGTATAGCAATAACATTAAAATGTTTGTTGCGCAATCCACTCCCATACAATCCAGATTCAGATCCAGATTTAAACCTCAAGTTTATACGTGCATATTATCCTTTCTCTTTCCACTTATGCCATACAATGTAAAATAATGTGCGTTTTGTGTTCCTACAACCTATAGGTTATAGGTTACAAGAGAAGGAAGAACAAGAACACGCTTCCATCACAAGATGACGACGAGGCGTTTTGGTAAAACAATTGTTACGTAATTGTCGTATCTACTGTCTCTACGATCCAATTATAACAACATCTTGCCATGTTTTGTCATGTTACTCTGTTTTTGTATGTGTAGTCATCAAGATCAATGTCAGTGTAAACACTAGACACTAGAAATCGTGTAGCTTGTACAGTGTAAAGTGTACAGTGTAGAGTTTAGGGTGTAGAGTGTGGAGTGTAGAGTGTAGAGGTTGTTATTTGAGGGGAAAAAAGGAAAAGGTTGTTGAATTGGACACAAGAATTGGCCACCCTGTGAACTCCAAATTCCAAACTCCAAACTGAAAACATTAAATGACCTGTGAGCTAACCTACTACATAGTATGATATGCCCACTGCGTACTGTGCGCAGCAGACAAGATAGAGAAAGCAGGGTCTGATTAAAGTCTCCGTGTTAACAGTGTATTTAAGTCGGATTAACGTGCAGGGTCATCCTCAAACTACCATAAACAATCAGCAGTAAAGAGAGAAATGAACAAACCCTTGAACTTGAATGAGTTGATGATGATTGGCACGTTTGATGATATTTTCTCCCACAGTTCCAAATTCTAAAGGCTACTCTTTTTTACTTCTTCTTTTCCTATGTACACAGAAGACACAAGGCAAAACAGAAAGAAGTCATGAAAAACGGATGTCTATATAATAATGTACTTTTGCGTTGGAAGAAATTATTGTCTCAATTCGGAAGTCGGAAGTCTAAAGTTAAGTCTAATAAGGCATCATTATCTTTATAAGCTATAAAATACAACGAAATATACGGCAATATAAAATATAATATAGTTATAATTATAGTTATCAAAATGTCTGTAATGCCGATAATGTTGAGAATTGATGTGGTGATTTGAACTCCTGTTCAAATCACCACCCTCTAATATTGATAATGCATGTATGCATTATCAATATTATGTACATAATACATAGTACACAGAACATACATAAAAAAAGAAAGGAGAAAGTCTACAGATATGGATTATGGATTTCAATATAGTTCATTTTTATCTTTCTATTGTGATTTGATTATACATGATACACAATACACCATAATATTATGTCATGTTATTGGGTACTGTAGGGTAGGCGGTAGGTTTGTATTTTGTATTTTGTATGCTTTGTGATTTTCCTGATGTCTTTCCGTCAGACATCAGGTGCAGGGGGTTATTGCGGGAAATTGATACTGTTGGTTGTTGGCTGAGCTTTAATTTATAGATGTATATAATGTATAATGTACCATGTTCAGTGTGTACTGTGTACAGCTTCTAGTTTACCACTTGGGTTGAGACTGGAGACTGGAGAGAAATGCGAAATAAATTCGGGGATTTTTTTTTCTACACTCAAAATCATTTCTTGACTGCGTTTGATCATGATTTCAATGAATGGACAACACAATACAATACGGATATTGGACACGCTGGATATTGGATCGTCGTCGTCTCTTTTCTTTGTTTTATTTTGAGTATTATTTATTTCTCCTTGTTGAACTTCACGAATCGCAAGGACCTGACAACTTTCTCTCTGTCTCTCTTTGTTCTTTCTGGATTCTTTTTTCTTTGGCCTTGCTTTATTATTTCATAAAGTATATATATGCGTTGAGCATTGTGTATTGCGTATTATGGATTGCCTTCAATATACATTTTTGCTCTTGTGTAAATTATATTTCCTTGAAATACCCAGGACAGTACAGTACAGTTTTTGAGCTCATCCTCCTATAATCTATAAACACTGTGTAAAGATATGGATATTAATAATGCTACTATATCTATTATATATTATATATACATAAAACTTTGTTTCCCCCTTAGTTGGTAATATTTTGTAAAAAAGTGCGTGGGAGCCCTGTCCGTCTCAAATTGCTCATCGTCTTCAAGGATTTATTGTGTTTAGTGTCATGATAAAAAATACTAAAATTAAACACAGAGTATGAAGTACAGAGAATCGAGAATCGTAAATAAATGACTGTTGACTGTTGATTGTTGATGATCTCTCAATATTTTTCATGAAAAATATGACATGACATGACCAATGGCGAATGGTGAACAGTGAACATGGTACATTGCATGTTGTATTCATTTTGTACATTGTGCATTGTACTTGATTTGAGATTTGATGATGTACAATATACATGACATGGTCTATGGTAAGCATCAAGCATATAACATAAAATATAAACTATGAGCTTGTCTACAGTAATCGTAATATAAATGAGGATTTTCAACTCTTGTCCTACATTTTGACTTGACACGGCACGGATACGTTTCTTGTGACTTGTGACACTTATTATCTGGAATGGTTTTATGAGATTTGAGACAACTCAAGGTTATTGCATTTTCTTGGAAACATCAACATTCAACATACTCCAATACTCCAGTTTAGGTTGAGAGTTTGAGTTTTTGAGAAAAGAAACAAGAAATCAGATTCCAAGTTCCAGATATTTAGACAAGTCGAGCCTAAGTACGCCAATGTAAAATATATTGTACACACTACACACGCCAAAGGATTTGCATTATCCACCATCCATGATATCACACGCCACATGCCAACTTGTATATTACATTTATTACGTGTATTATATTCGTCGTACTCTCAGTAAAGTAGATGTAGAGATTCCAAATAAAATATAAAGTGAAAGTAGACACCCTTCTGTAAAATGAGGACAGAATAAAAAAGGAAATCCCTCTGTGTTCAAGATTGGGGATACTTTAATAATATATAATATGTTATACTTTTTATACGCCTTTGCAATTCACTTCTCTGGAAATATGTTTATAATATTATACATTATACTATAAAAAGTTAGAGTACAATCTATATGGTAAGTATAGGAAGTAGAAAGCAAGAAGGATGTCCAGTGTACAATTTACAAAATGTACATGATCATGTATGCAAAATATGGTAGTATATTTTAGAATTTCCTTGGACTTGAGACTTGGTTTGAAGAAATTTAGACGGGAGGAGTGAAAATTGACGTGGAGATATAGTGGAGATACACTATACGACATTGGTCATGACGACAGTGTTGGAATTGGTGTTGATGACTGGAGAAAGTGTTCGACTCTGCCTTCTCAATCAGGTACGGGGGAAATTAAAGATGATATTTTCTACTAACTGATAATTTTATTAGATTTATATGGGGAATTGGAGCCAGTGGAAAGAACGGGAGAAAGGAAAGGAAGCAAGATGACACGATCAAATAATTGGCTACCTTGATATCGCTATCATGTTTCCCATCTTTTTGCCATTCCTTGTATTCGTAATATATAGTGTACACTTTACATTTCTTGTACTCAAAACTCAAATCATAGCAGTTGGTGTGCTCAGTTTACAGTTTTGTGTATTGTGCCCTTACAAAGACGACATTGTCCACTTACACAAGTCTACAGCCTATACAGTCTACACTATACAAATTTACCTTTCTTCGTAACTTTTCTCTTTCATTTCCCTTGTCATTACGATTTACACGAGTAAAAAGTCAATGGAATTCCCTCTTGTTAAAATTCATTTCCGTATTCTAAAATATGCACATTAAGTAATAGTATGTCTCTAGTCTATAGTTTCTAGTTTCTAGTCTCTAATGGACAGACGTCCCATCTTCCATCATCTACTACTTTGTAAATCTACGTCTGTCTCCCCTTTCTCATTCCATTATTCTGCTTTGACTCAGGTTCCTCTTCAAAGGAAACGAAATTAAATTAAAGGGTTTTCACTCGAAAAAAGCAAATGCCAAAAAATTACATGGTGTATATTTTATGGTGTATTGTGTAGCAGTGTAATAGTGAATAGTGTAACATACACTGCTCACAGTTTACAGTTCATCATGAGGAAATTCAATGTCATTGTCAATTGTCATTCTCTTCAATTCACTGTCCTTGATTTGCTTCTTTGGGCATTTGCTATTATTTATCATGTTCCTTTTCATCTTGACTCTTGAGACTTGAAAGTTGAGAGTGACCTTGTCCTTACAATTTTCAATTTGATGTTCATCTGCAATTCCGTTTCGTCTCGTATTATTTCTTTCTCTCTTTCGGAGATAAAAAATATTGTTATGATTGTGTTATCATTTGTCACTAAGTACACTGTACACTAACTATAAAACTGCTACTGAAGGAAATTCGACAACAAAACTATCATCAAATTACGTGTACAGATAAAAGCGGGTAATAGAGTGAAATTTGAGCGTTTTTGGATGGAAAGCGGAAAACTAAAATTGAAATTTCACAGTTGTTGAAAATGGGAAATGGGAAATCATAGCCATGTTAGACAAACTACAAAAAGCTATTTTCATACAATCGTTTTTATTTTATTTTTAAAATAAAGATTGCAAATGTATTATGTATTATGCAATATTGAGTACGCAAAAGATTGAACTTTGAACCTTGCTTGGTCACAGAATCATTAATTTTTTCCCTCACTCTCTTTTTCATTTCTTTCTTTATTTTGGGCTTAAAAATCTACTGTGGATCAAATGCTCAATGACCTTAAATGTTAAATTACAAAGGTTCATATTTCATCCCGCTTCTTCTTTCATACTTATTCTATACTTCCTCCACTTACAAACTCAGACCTCAGGTACTGAGTTATCACTACTTTTGTTGGAAAGTAATTGCAAATGTTGAACAACAAAGTTATACGCTGTTTAGGAAAGGTTATGCAAGAAGAACTTAAAAATAATTGCAATTATGCAATTAAAATTGAGCATAAGCTGCAAACTGTAAATTAAAAGTTCATGAGGTGAAATACCCCACAATCCATGATCCATGATGTAAAACCTCGTACTGTGAATATAAGGCATAAGACTATCGTATACTTTCTCCACCTTTTTGCATTCGTTATTATTTTTATTATTTATTATTAATACGAGAAACCAGCAAATTAGATGTTGGGAGTTTTGGACGTTCCCTTTAACATTCATGTACAGCGTGCACCTTAAAAATCCTATGCATGTCTCCTCAAGGGATACAAACTATGAGAATCATAGTAAAATCAAACGTGGATAAAGTATATATAAAATATAAAGCATATAAAGTTCTACAAGGGCTTAAATGAAAAATTAACAACTGTGAATACACATGTACTATGTACTATTTAATAGGAATAATAATTTTAGTAGTTTCAAATCCTGTTTGAAATTTGGAAGGAAACTTTCAACTTTCTACGCCCAACGATGTGGGATTCGGGATTCCTGCGGAAGAAATTGTTTGTTTGTTTTGAGAATGGGAGAATTGAGAGTCGAGAGTAAAAACAACAAGGAACAACCTACGCAATACTGAAGAGCAGAACGTGACATTTATAATTATTAGCAATGATAATGACTATTGTTATTATTATTGATCTTGTACCACTATTGTAAATTATGAATTATGAGGGATGATGTAGCATCAAAGTTCAAAGTGAAATGTACATTTATTTTTACTGTTACAAAATTCCTTTTTTGTGTGGTATAAAGTATTGTTTCGTATATATAATATATATAATATGAATACTATTATTTGGAATTTGGAACTCTGTCGTCATACAACATACAACAAAATTTATTAGTTATTATTTGCATAAATAATATTGATGGTGAAGAGGTAGTGTCGAGTTCTTGCGTAGTAGAAACTTGTCCAGCTTCAAAATTCAGAATCTCCAATCTCCAATTGTTCATGTAACTCCCTTGTTGATTATTTGCACAAAATCTCCTCTCTCTTTCCATCTCTCGACTCTCAATTCCCCACTGCTTGAAAATTGGAAAACTCTGTTTCTCCCTGTTTACTCCTATTTGTTCAACCAACCAACTTTAAATTGAAGGAGACAAGAGGATGAACCAACAGTTTGTTTTATTGATATGTCAGCTCATTTCGCTACTCTCGGTTCTGTTCGATACTCTGTACACTTTCATTTTGTGTACTTTCTACACTCTACACTCTACACTTTGTATGATTGGTACATATGTGCGACGTGTAAGTGTATTTTAGCAAATACATGACGATTTTCCAATGATTTTATGCAAAATTTCCAGAAGTAACAACAACAAAATATGCCATGGATGAAGGACTTTTGTCCCTATAAAGTTTTGGTCACAGTATCAAGCATTCTTATGGCAAAGTAAATTGTGAATAGAAGCGGATAGTAGAAATAAATGAGACGAAGAAAATTAAAAATTTGTTTAGGGACTACATGATGGCATTTGTACATTGTACATTGTCAGCAGTGTCCGTAAAATATATTGTACGTGAAAAGAGTAAATTAAATAAAGTAAAAATTGCGCTGTTCCTCTTGGGTATTTCAGTTGATGTAGAAAACACGTGCAAGTGCACACTGTATACAGTGTACAGTTCTTCCTTCCATGCACATTTTACAAAGAGATTAAGCTGGGAATTGATTGTAGATTGTATAGACAGGGTAGGAAATTGTGTTCTTTTCTGAGATTTTTGTAACGGGCGTACAGAAAACAGAATAATGGGGAAAGTATATTATCACTACTGTAAAGAGTAAAGAGGCTTGTGTGGTGTATGCTGTATGTATGGTTGACAAAATATACGAGCAGTAATACATAATACAACGAACTATTCTGTTTTACCAAAAGAAGTTTAAATTTTTCATTAAATTAAGGGGAGAATATGGAATATGGAATGTTTGTCATAGTACATATTATATGGATAATCATGCTGATCCAGGATCTTTATCAGTGAGTTTTTGTATTTTTTTGTGCAACATTTATGTTTACAGTTTACACATATAAAACAAAGCGTATGACTGAATGGAAGTGTAAAAGAAAAAGGTGAGCGGATCGACCATTGACCCTGTCGAAAAGAAAAACATCCACACTACATATTACACATATAGCAAAATATACTGCATGTCATAATTTTATTATATATTTTACTGGTATATTATGTAAACCACAATTAAAATACTAATGACTAATGACGATTATGAAATATGGAAGAAAATATTTCATACTGTACAAAAAGTACTGCAGAATTTTTTAACAACATAATTAAATTTCTACATGTATTGTTTCAATTTGAAACTTGTAATTTTCAAACGCCAACCACCAGCCACCACTCAACACTCAACTCTCCACACAACAATTGCGTTGAGTGTTGACGTGCATATAATAAAAAGCCTCTTCATACCTAATAATCATTCATTATAATAATTTCCCCCCCCCAAAAACACTCTGTACATCCCCGCGTTGTAATTTGTTATTGTGTGTAATAAAATCTCCACACTTAAGTCGTGGATTTGATTTTGATTTTGATTTTGATTTGATTTATTCAGGTGATAAGATATTCAGTTTACAAAGTAAATTGGTCTTCCATATCGATCACCATAATCT
>JAQGBH010001132.1:0-36316 GCA_034698265.1 Sminthurinus aureus | reverse complement strand
TTGTATGAAGGAAAGAAACCAATTAATTTAACTAAATGTAAACCATGGACCATGTTGTCTGCCAGTGTATAAATAAAATAAAATAAATAAAAATATGCACGTCTTTACAAGTAATAACTCATAGCTAACTAAGGACACTGAGACTGAGGATTAAGGCATACATAGACAAACGTAGAGGACGTCATGTAGAGGACGAGATGGAGGAGAAAAAATATCAACTAAACTTGGACGAAGACAACCCAGTTTTTACACAATAAAATTATTAATTAGTACCGGAAACCTGTAAAAACTTTCAAAGAATAAAAATTTACTGGCTCTGCAACAATTATCATCCATATTGAGTATGCTGCCATATTTACCATTTACAATTTCCAACAGTAGAGAACGAAGAAGTAATAACGAATACCGACGAAGAAGTAAAAAAACGAAATGAAACGAAAACTGAGGGTGGAAATTGACGATTAAATATGAATTAGAAGAAGCAGAAATGAGCTTCCCATATTTTCATTTCATTTCATTCATAGTTGATGCAGTTGATAGTTGATAGCATTGAGCATTGAGCATTGAGTATTATATTGAGTATGGCAACTTGGAAGCAATTATAAATATTACAACTCGCCTGATAATCAGTGGGAACAAATTACAGAATACATGCGCTCATTTACACTCTCAACTCGCAACTACACACAGAACACAGTACATAGATGGATGGATGTACAAAATACAAAATGCCGGCATAAAACATGAGACATAAAAGGTAAAAGATGGATAATACAAGCTCATCATAATATCATGAATGAGTAGAAAAAACTGAAATTAAAAATTGAAAGGAGTCATTCGAGTCGCTCACTAATGACTATTAAAAACTAAGCGGATGCAACCTGTAAGAAAAAGTAGTAAACACTAAACGCTTAGCACTCACATGTTCCGATATTCATTATTCATTATGATATTTATATTATGTACACCTTCACGCCAATGTAAAATGTTAATTAAAATTAAAAGTGCAGTGTGTGTCCGTTGTGAGTTGAGAGTTGAGAGTGAGTGCATTCCTGTGGACAATATTTACTATTTATTTACATGGAGGAAAGTGCCTCCACCATCCACAATCAACATGAGAATGTACAAGTAAAATGCAATGGTCAATGTGAGACCTGAAATTTCCCCTTACAATTGATTTATATTTCATACGTGATGCATGCATAAAAAATGCATGCTTTTGGCTTTTTATCTAGTCCACAGTCCACAATCCACAATCAAGTATAATTTCTAATTTGAGCCAAGAGCAAAAAATTCCATGTGAAAATTTGCTGTCCTATCCCAATAATAATAATAATAATAATAATTACAATTAGGATATGCATAACGAAGGACAGTTCTAGTTTTCTAGTTTTCATTTGATATTCAAGCTTGCAGCGCCCTGTCTTCTGTCTTCGTTCTTCTGTCCTTTTAATTTAACTGAGATTTAGAATTCAGAAATGAAATGATGACCGTAGCAAAACTTTGTCTTGCAGGTTCTTGTGCATGGAAAAGAATGCAATCGTGTACGATTGTCAATTGTACAATTACAAGTACAATGTAAACTGCACTCTGAATTGTGAATGGTGAATCATGCAAATTCCAAATTCTGTACATGTTGAAAAACAAAAGACAAAGAAGCTGATGGTAAATTGAGATGCAAAATGCAAAGTACGTGTATTTCGCATTTGCGACTCCCTCTACTTTATTTCCCTATTATTTTCATTAATACAAAGAAGTAAAGTTAGCAGTACAACTTTGCTGATGTTGAGGGTTGAGAGAACGGAGAACCGCAAATCTGTGACACAGAAATAAATCCCAGTTCTCTGGTGTTTGGTGTCTCTATTTGCACTGAGGACTGCACATTGCACAAGTTTAGAACTTGTCGTTGAATCCCTGTAATTATTTGTACCCGTATAGTAAAAATCTAGGTGTAAGAGTTCAAAATTGAAAAGGATGGGATATTGGATATTGGATATGATTGGACTGTGTAAACATGACCTGTGAAATTCAATATTCTGCAACGAATATCACGTATCATGTTCCTTTTCCTGTTTTCCTATGTATAACATTCAAGTTTAAAGTTGCCTATGTAAATCTCGGACACGCAACAATGACTTTGTACAAATAAGAGGACGAGGTGTTGAGTGTTGAGGAATTACTGTAAAATTATGTTTACACTTTACACTCGTCTCTATTCTCCATTCTCTATTCTGTACTATTTACTCTATTTGACTATCATCAATCATCAAAGTTGTGGGCTGCAGGTTCTGTGGTCAGTCATGCTCAAATGACTTGTAAATATGACACATGATACACGAACAAGAACAAGAACATCATCATGGCCTATCTTTTGCATTTTTAATTTTAAATTTTAGATATTTCGTACAGTAATTTTTAGAATTTAGAATTTAGAGTATTTTTTGATGTTTGATATGTCGTAAAAAACTGGAGCTGACTTGGGGATTTTGTGATAATGTTGAGTTTTGATTGAATAAAAGTGGTACCTTTTAGGAAGTGGAGGCATCATGATAATGTGTCGATTTTTTCGATTCATATTCCTCAGCATGAAAAAGGGACGCAGAGACGACGGCGACGGAGGGCTACGGCTACTAGTACAACACACAAATTGTTCATATCACAGTGCACAGCATTAGAATTAGCAATTAAAAGACGAGAACTGTACCACCGCCAGTGACTCAATCTCAATCTCGATACTCGACACTCGATACTTAATAATTGAAATCGGCTCTCTTCTTGTACGTGAACACTGTGAGCTTATTTCTATACATGCATCTACGTTCTGTCTATAGTCGTCGATAATCCTTTCACACAGTCTTCTTTTTCTCTTGACTACTCGAGTCTCGAGTCCGTTGTCCGTTGGCTATTTAAGCTGAAGAAGCAGAGCAGGTCAATGCTATTTCTGTATGCCAATAATTAAACTCAAGATCCGATCTATAAATTGGAAATTGTCAATTAACTTTCTGTTCAACTTTTCAAGTCTTAATTCTTAATCCGAAGCAGAGAGAGAGGGAGATAAAGAGAGAAGTCTTAAGCTCATCCAAAATTAAATCGCACAACTAATCAGTTTTTTTACACAGAGATATCAATCACGAATTACTCAAAGGCAAACATCGTTGTCGTATTCATCATGATCGCTCTTGATTATATTTGTCTAAAGTCTTAAGTCTAAAAGACGTGACAGTTCACCTTCTTTTTCTCTCTATTTTAATTTCTTTTTGTTCCGCCTTTTGAACTGGAATAGGAAAGATCCCAAATTGTGAATCACTCAATCACTCACTCTTATTTATTTATTTTATTTATCAAATATCAAATGTATTGGATTAATAACCGTGTAATTGAGCCGAGATCTTTGAGTCTTTGAGTTAACTGTATAAATTGAGTGAACAATGTTGGAATTGCCAACTCACGTAACCACCAGTATTCAAAGTATTCACTAGTCACTAGTCACAGACACAAAAGAGACACGACAGTCCTGTAGATTCTAGATTCTAAATTCACAGATCACGATCAGCGATCAAGATCGACGTATTGCCCAAATTCACTGAGAGAAAGAAATAATAAAGATTCTATTCGTCTTGAGTCTTGAGTATTGAATATTTCTGTCGTCAGATGTTGGACGTTTGATATTTTGATTGAATTTCCTATACTATACTATTTGCTGTTTGCTCCTCCCGACCGGCTTAATTTGACATGCACATTGACTGCTGACTGACGATTGATGATGGCAAATAAAATAATGATATTTGTGCACAGCACGAAGTATTTTATATTTTATTTTATACTTGAATAGAAATGTGTTGACGTTGGTCGGTGGACGGTCGAGGATGACAAGTGACTGAGATTTGAGATGGGAATGGTGGAGGATGGACGGTGGAGTGCTGAGTGATAAAGATACAATGAAAGGACAGAAGAAGAGAAACTGGTTAAATCTGAATCCTTTTCTCCACTACGCGATACGCAATACACGACACACGATCTATCTGCGATCCACAATCCAAAGCCTGCAGTCTAGTCTAGTTCATCAAGGTAACTGATGACTGATGACTGATGAAAGTTGAATAAATCTGATGAGGAATCAAAATAAACTGAGAAAAATCTGTGGTAGTTTTTCCTTTTTACTATGCTTTTCAGTTGTTACAATGTTCAGTGTTGAGTATGCAGTGTTCAGTGTTCAGCGTAGAAAAGGAATGGGATGTAAAATGCAAAGGAAAGGTGAATGATGATCTTGGTTTAATTCTAAAAGGTAAATGGTAAATGGTGAATTGTGGAAGTAAAGTTAGTCGGGGGTTTGGTGTTTGGTGGTTTAGCCACTACTCCTCTCAAGTTTCAGTCGAGTGTACATAAAATAATATATCATGTAAAATCATGTAAGAGCTCTGTCTTGAGTCTTGAGTTCCTTTCAGACTCTGTTCTGCTGAGTTGAATTGAGCTGAGTTGAGTTGAGCCGAGGAGTCCACGAGAAGAGGGAAATCTCCGTTAGCTAAATTATTTGCAACAAGTTCATGACGTACATACGATGGAAGAGATGTGTTGTTGGTTGTTGGTACATACAGAGAATTATATTACATTATGTATTATCTTCTGCTGTTCTCTGCTGTTGTGGAGATAGTTGAATGAAAATGAATGGAATAAACCATGAGGGAAATCATCATACGGATGCTAACTATATAATCAGTACATATGTAATAATATGTAACAGAGGCTAAAAATATGCATAGACGAGGAAAAGACGGAGGTACGAGAAAAAAATACTCCAACCAGCAACCGCCGCAGGTACTGACTTGAGACTTGTGAGTGAGAACTTGGAACAATTCCGTTCAAGTCCAAACATCAAACATCAGCTCCAATACTAAAATACAAAATACAAAATACTCCCTCTGATTTTTCCTCTTCTATTTGATTTTTATTGCATCTACAATGTAAAATGAGTAACTCTAAACTCTAAATTCTAAAGTCTAAACCAAATGAGGACCAGGACACGACGGTGTGAAATTCAATTTACAATTTACAATTCACACTTGCTATGATATCATAGGGAAACACTTTGTCACTCATTCTCTCTTCTGCTTCTTCCGTCCCTCAAACAAGACACAAGTCTCAAGTCTCAAGTGGACGCTGTTACAATTCTGATTCTGATTCCTTCATTCATAAATCAGGAACATTTCATTTATCTTTAATGTTCGTCAAAATCAAATACAACTGCATTTCCAATTTCCACGTATGACGTACAAAATCCTCAATGAATAAGTAAAACAAATACGAGCTCGAGATAAAGATCAAAAAACATTAATTTAACTGCGATCTGCGATACAATTTGGAGTGAAATCACAAATCACCCCAAATCCAATCTAATTTCTGACCAAAACCCAAAACTCAAAAGTCATTCAATATTATGACTGCAATTATTATTTTTATTAGTAAAAATATATGTTATAGATTGAGAGCTTAACAGTCGCCCTCAATTCCTTAAAACGCTGTTTGGCCAAAAAAAGTGGTTTCACATTTTACACTTCCCATTTCACATACAAATTACAAATTATTTACAAATGTAAAACGTATGTAGACAGTCTTTTACTTCTTACTACTCCCATTTTTACAAGTCCAAACTCCAAACTACAAGCACAAAAATCTAGTAAGAGGGGAAATGATGCCAAAAACTAAAAACTAAAACGTTTTATAAGTACAAATTACATTTTATTCATTCACATTCACATATTATTATTATTATTATCATCATCATTATTGTTTTATGATGCATCCTGAATCGTGAATCGTGATTCTTCCTCTTTTGACATTCACATCACACGTCACAACTACCATTGACAATGACTGTCTGGTGCTTGATGTCCGGTGTCCGGTGACCGGTGATGCTAATGTAAAATGTCAAAGAACAATAAATAAATGACGGCTAATTCATTGAGGATTCATAATAATTATGGACAATGCAATGCCAGTTCATTTGTCTTCATTTTTCCATGTACCTCAAAAAACTGTTAAATCCTCAACATGAATGTCCTTTTCATCTTGGTTCTTGATCCTTGATTCTCGATTCTCGATTGAAAAATTCTAAATGATCTTTGAAGATTTCACAAGGACTGCATATTGTTTCAATGTGGGGAATCTTATACATATAATATGTACTCTGATGCGTAATGCGTAACAAGATCGTTGAGGATTCAAGAAAATGTAAAAGGCACAAGCGAGTAGATTTCTCATATTTTTACACCAATGAGAGCTTTTTTTTTCTTGGTTCTTGGTCTTCTTGGTCTTCTTGTCTTAAGTAATATTGGGATAATAGATCCCAGACGAAGAATGTCACGGTCCATTCATTCTGCATAATATTAGATTTCTCGCCTTTTTATGCACACGAAGCACAAAATATACGAATATACGAATCTACGTATGCAGTGTGCAGAATGGAGGTACATGTGTGATGCCTTATTTACTGTGTTACAAAGTGATGAACAATGTACAAGAATATGATATTCCAAGAAACGGAATAAGAAATAAGAGGCAGATGAGCTCCACTGACGACCGACGACCATTGAATTGAGTTGAGTTGCATATTGCATGCATATGAAGATATTTCTAGTTTGTACTTTGTACTTTGTAGACCGCTCAATCCTCAATGTTGAATGCTGAAAGGAAGAAAAAGAAAAGGTAAAAATATGAGGGAAGAAGAACACTTCATTCTGTACAAAGATAGCAGATACTAGATTCGCTCAAGGATGTGGATTGTGGATTGAGAGTTGTGAGCTGTGAACGTGATTCTTTCCAAAAAATGTGTTCGAACCACATTCATGCATTATTACACGGCTCGTGTACCGTTTCTTGTAAAAAAAAATAACCAGAAAAAAGGATAATACGAGTAAAAAATAAAAATATTTAGAGACGAGAGACCACGATGTGACGTTAAACTTTAAGCAGTAGACGCTAAACTGATGTGTGCATATCTAATATAAAATATAAAATACAGAACACAAAACAACACACCAGACACGAGACACGAGACACGGGACAAAAAAATATGGCCGCATTAAATTATCAAATATCAAAAACTGTTGAGGATGAAGATGCATTCATAAGTCATAATAATCCATTCAGATTCTGATTGTCTGTCCCACAAATGTGTATTCTGTTCCAAATTTCATATCATAAAATATAATGAGTTGAAAATACAAAATACAGAATACATATATTGGGCACCGCCAGACGTGACAGACTCAAAACTGAACTGAAAAAGAATACATTAACATATTACTGTACTAAAAATGACTATAGTAAAGCAGACTGCATCAAAACAAAAAACCAAAAATAATAACAAAGTAATAACAATAATGTCATTAGGCATTATTTTATAGTAGGACGATTTGCTGTTACCAAAAAACATAAAATGTGCACTTATTTAGACACAATGTCAATTGTCCTTGTATAGATTTATAAAATACCAAATAAAAAGCACACGACTCAAAACAATCCAAATTATTTTCCGACTTGAACTTTTTTATTGTCCAATGAGACTCGAGACTCGAGACTTGAGACAGGAAAAAACTGTACAAGAGTTATGAAATTACCAGAAACCGTGTTTCCAAATTATTTCCAACAAAAAAAATTGAAACCAAAATGTTTAATGACTGCGACTGGTACCATTAACATAAATATTATTGTAGCTAACATTTTTGTCAGCATCGTAAAAAGTAAAGAGGAGCGTCAAACGTCACCAAGAATAAAGAAGAAAAAAGACGAAGAGGAAAAATGAGGAATGTGAATTAGAATGACGGTCAACCATAAAGCTATTTGAAAAACAGCCGTATTTATTCATTTATTTATTTATTATTTATGTTTTGTCGTGTATGATGAACGGTGAACGGTGAACATGGTAAATTTACCTTGCTTCAAAATTCCAAAGTCAAAACTCAAAACTCAAAACTCTCTATTTTCCGGTGGTTGATATGCGATTATTAGGTAAACATTTTATGATGTGATGGTACACAAGCATGATAATGCTTTAAAAATAACATTAAAGATTAAAGCGGGGTCTGAAAGGGGCGCGTATCATGTATCATGTAACGTAATGTGTGTAGTGTGTATAATGACAACATTAATCCAGTTGAACAAGTCTCGCTGTGTTTGTATTATCCCTAGTTTGCTCATTTTCCTACCAACATTTTCAACGCACACTTGACACTGACATTGTGCAGAAAGAAGAAAAGGAAAAAATATGATATATGTAATATCTAATATCTACTATGCAATAAGAGGATCAAGATTTGTGAACAAAAATTACATGATTTGTTGCGTGCAACAATAAATCCCTCATCCTCGCAAGTCGTGTTCTCTTCTGTTCCGAGTAATTAATGTGGATTGTGGAGTGAATGTCTGCAAATAATAATAAGAATAATTATAAAAACGGCAGTGCACTTTCAAGCTTCAAAGAATTTGACATGTTTCAACATTCCGCATCCAACACTCGACACTCGACACTAGACACTAGCAACAAAAAATGATAACAATAACAGTAACAAATTCAGAATTTAGAATTCAAGAGCAATACACTCCAAAAAAAGACGGAAGAAAATAGAAAACAGAAACAAAGATGAAGACTGAACAAACGTTGAGAGAAAATAGAAAATGGACAAGGAAGGAAAAGTCCACTAATAAATTACAAGTAAATACTTGGGTTCACAAATGAGTCTGTCGTTTATGTGCATGCAAACCTGTTGACTCCCTTCGCTCTTTTATCTCTCATGTAACTTTTACGTAAGGGGTAAAGGGAAACAAAGAGCAGCACCTTTATACGAATATATACAACACACAGCGAAATGATGAATCCTAATTCCTAATGCAAAAGAATCTGACAAATGAATGCTAATAGCTAGTGCTAATAGCATTGCATATAGCATATAGCATCTTAATTTGTCTCACATTTCATCATTTCAAAATTACTGCATCATTTGCCACCACACGCACATGCCATTTTGTATTTTTACTGGTCAGTGCAACAAATATTGTAAATTCAGTAAATTGTAACTCTGTTTCAACTTTGAACCCTGGAAAAATCCGAGATAAATAAAAATACACATGCAGGATATTATGCATACCTAAATGAACGCGAATTTTTCCGTCTGGTAAAGTGACAGGTTAGCACAAAGTCAATATTCCATAATGAATGGCTTTATTGCGCTTGTAATTAGCCAGTAATGCATGAGGTTATAATGAAGAATGAAAAAATGATACTGCACGTATGCACAGTTCACAATAGCATCATGGTAGGAGGTAGGAGAAGATGCTAGATAAGATTTAGATTATTACCCTTCAAACAAACAAACGGTTGTCATATTTTTCGTTCGTGATGGCAAACGGCAATGGTGTCTCTGGCATTTAACATTCGATCACTTAATAACTTTATCATGTGTCTCAATTATGTTCACTAACAAGTACGCGCTCCGTGCGAACTTGGACCTTTGAACGAACTTGGCACGTTTGCTACTTTGCAGTTTCAGGCTACTGTTGTTTATGGTTTCCAGTTTCCAGGGATGTTCAAACTTTCGTCTTTTTACTGCTGCTCGAATTTTTTAGTCAACTCCGATGAGTTTGTACCAACCTTCAATTTTTCAGAAACTTAAACGGCGTCGAAGTTAAGCCGAATTTCAACAAAAATCAAACAAAAACAAAAAAATTGAAATGTTGTAGCTCTGCAGAATGCCCAAATGTGATGGTTTTTTCGACTAATTCGGATATTCTCGTTCGAATGGTGCAGGTAACATGGAAATCTGAGGTGTATCTGTGTTTTGGTGGAAAAATCCGTACGTATTAAAATAGTGGTTATTAATTTATTAATGAATAATGAACAATGCCCTCGGAATTCGGAAGATGAACTCACACGTCGATGCATTGAGTCATAAACGAACTTTATCAGCGGAAGGTGTAATGGAAATACATGCATATAGAAACATTTGATGCATTGTAAATTGTAACATGCACATTTTTCATGGGTGCATTCAACATTAAAAGTTATACATGTATCATAAATGGTGAATGGTGAAGCAGGTACAAGTTTTAGATTTATAATGGCAATACAGACCGCAGACTTCAGACTAGAGGCAGAGATGTTTAAACTGTCAATATTTTGGTACACCCGTGCAGTCTACAGTCTGCAGTGTACAGTGGTCAATGGTACTTGAAAAAACGACAGGAGATCTCGAGATTCAAGATTCGAGATTCAAGTTGAGCTTTACATTTTACATGACAATAAGTTGAATGCATAAAAACCGTAACTACAACTCTTGATCATAATGATGTTGACGATGATGAGCGATTGTTGAACATCGATTGTCACAATAACAACGGACTTGGCTTAACAATGGACACTGTTCCTTGTTGCTTCTTGCTCTTACTGCCTCAGCTTCTTCGACAGGCCAATTTAACAAGAAGGAAGCATTTTAAGTGTAGATTGTAGACTAGACATTCACATAGGATATACAACGTGCAGAAGATATAACGACTAGTATCGTTTGTTTCTGTACATAAAAATGCTTTTCCCCTTCAGTAATGAGTCATGTTAAGAGAGTAAACAGTCAATTTCGGACATTTTTATTCATTTTCTATTTTTTGTACCACTCACTACATGAAACTGAATATAGATTATAAATTGTAATAAGACAAGAATAATGATTTCATGGAAAACAGAAAAGAGAAGTACGAGAAATACGGAGCGTACTGCGTACAAGTAGATTGTAGATCTCAGTAGATAAAACATGAGATTTTGGCATTCGGTATCTAAATTGTAAATACTTTCTATTTACTGCGGAACAAGAGTACAAATGAGGGAAACAGATAGAAAAAAGGGAATGAATGAGATATATTTATATTAATGGTGTCATGCTGTTTGTTTTGAATCAGCCCGTCTGTGCTCCGCTACCATGTACAATGTCCAATCTTCAATCTTCAACGTAAGTAAAGAAATATTTATTGAACTATAGTCTCTCTTCATTTTTTCCTACCTATTTTACACACTTAATACTCATAGTTTATAGTTTATCATGCATATAATATAATTTTTAATGCCGTAACTCCAAACTCTAAACTCCAATCGTCATGTCCTATCTCCCATCTTCTAGCACTAAGTATGACTGTGACTCTGACTCTGACCATCACAGTATTTTTTACCACCACAGAAAATGCTTAAATACTTACGTATTATATTATTATTATTATGCTTATGACTTATTTATGCATATAATTTATAAACCCACATTTAGCATTCAGATTACAAATACAATTCCCCTTTTCATCTTGTCTTAAAGATTTGTGCGAAATGGATGCTCTTGGACATGAAATGCACTTTCTTCTCTCTTCTCTCTTCTCTCCTTACAGTTTACAGTGTGTGACATAAAAAATATCGGATTAATTACACATATTGTGTACAAAAATGGTTCTTCATTTTCCTTGTCCTAATCTCTCAAATCTCAACTCTCAACAGTACATTTTTACATGATACATTTAAATAAACAAACAAGTATCAAAGGGCTAAAAGATGTAAAATACCTACACAACTTGTACAAGTACCGGTCCTTGTCTATTAAAATGATAGATGAGGTGAAAAAGCCATGAAATGTCAGTAAACCGTGTTTAATGTCTAATGTTTTCTGTTGGTGAATTGTGAATATGTAATGAAATATAAGCCCTTCCAAAGGTAGATGCACTGACCACTGTCTACTGACCAACATCATTCATATTTACTATTTACGCGCATGTTTATAATTTATAAGTGCTTTATAAACACCAACTACTAAATACTACGATAAATACATGTACATACATGTGTTTGTGCATCAGTGCATTTTGCACGGATAGCAAAAAGCCAAAAGGAATAATATGCAAAAACTGTATCAGGTATCAGGATTAATGACGAACTCTTTGGCCTAAATCTTCATCACAATATAAAATATAAATATAAACATGAATATAAATAAATTACAACCACAACTGAAAACTGCACGCTATTAATCGGAGCAAACAGCAAACAAGAAACAAGAGTAACTGAACTTTAAGGAGTAGGAATGCGTGAATAGGTGTAAATGTAAAATGGCAAATGTAAATGTACACGGCGAATAAACGGACAAGTGCAATTATAACTGCATAAATTATGAATAAAATACATAATGTATTTGTAGATAGATAACAAAAGTATTGTAAAGTGCAACGTGTAGGAAACGCCAAACGCCAAACTCTAAACTCCAAATTGATATCATGACAAATGACTAATGGCACAGTAATGAATTTTTATTCACTAGCTATTTTACTCAATGTGAAAGTTTTCTCAGGAAATAAGTAATAATTAATAATGTACTATACAGTGTACAGGCGTTTGCCTCTCTTTTCCACCATGTGGCTCCTATAAATTGTAAACTGTACCAAGTCAAATAAATAATCACGGCCCAGGAATCTGATTTTGTTGATTGTTGGTGAGAAAAAGCAACTTTTTTAGGGGGACAAAAATTTATGCTGCGGACAGAGGACTCAGAAAAACAGAGACAAATCACACATCATTTTGTCCTTGTAAATTATAAATGTAAATGTAACTTAGTGCACCATTCCAATTCCATATTTGATATGTTTTACATTTTATTTCACTGTTATTTGCTTTGTCTAGGAATTGTCTCAAGGCTCAAGGCCCAAAACTCAAAAGGTATCATAATATAATATTTTGTTACCATTTTTCACCTTTCACATGACTTTCCAATTTCCAACAGAGCCCCAGAGAAAATTCATAATAAAAAAGTAGAAACGAAACTATGTAAAATGTAGGGACAACGTGGACGTGAAACGTGAATCATGATTTCGTTGTTTCATTTTCGTGTTACTTTTTGGAAAAATTGTTTATATCATGTATTTTTATTGTATATACGCAAATTTAATATTGGATACATGATTTTTTTTTCCTGTTTTCTTTTTGTTATACATTCAAAATTCAAAACAAAAGCGACTTGGACTCACGTGCATTACCACTACCATTATTATTTACCACAGAGTGGGGACTGAGAGCTGAAAACGGTCTACTTTTAATCTGTCTTAAAATGTGGATACATTATAAATTATAAATTATTAAGCATCTCTTTTACAAATTCATAATTATCCACCTTTCTTTATGTTTTCCTCTCGACTCTATACAATCGAGACTCGAAACTTCCAACTTCCATAATTTTCGTCTTTAATCAGCTGCATGAATAGTCGTGTTTACTTGTGTCTTCAACCCTCATTACAGATATTTTTCACTGTGCACTCAGCTGTGCACTGTGCATAGAGAACGCAGGATACAGGCGAAAAATTCCCAGGGCTTAAAAATCATATCGCTCATTTATATTTTGTGTTGATTAGTACATGTTACATGTAGGTATCTGGATGTAATCTCGCATGTATCTTTTGTATTGTGCATTGTGCATTCATTGTATCCCGTTTATGCATTCTGTGCCTTATGCCGTGTACGGTGCATTGTGCATTGTACATTGTACTTACACTGTGTCTATGAATATCCATCTTTAATTCAGAATTTAGAATTTAGATTCAAATGGGTATATTTAATATTTAATCTCGTCGTGATTCGTGATCAGGTGACGTCTTCTGCAGCCAACATCCAACAACAAAATCTACAATACCCAAATCTACATTCATGTAGAAAAAATTAATCAGCATCAAATTATGTTTTTCTTCTACATCATGAAAAATAAAATATCGTGTGCACAGAACACAGAAGGTGCATATTAATTTACAGTTTACAGTTTGTTGCAAACATTTACGATGGACGATGGACACAAAGTTTAAAATATTTTCTGTTTTCTATTTTCACTCAACATTCGACGTTCTCTAAAATATAATGCATAATGTGCGATTTACAGCACCTATATTGATAAATACTAAATACAGTATTTTGTGGAACAAAAGATGGTAGTTTACAATTTACAATGTACAGAATCAGGCATCTCAGCCATCAATAAATAAATAGTACGTAATACAGATAAAATGTACAAGGTTCTAAATTACTATTAGAAATTCTGTTGGATTTAAAAGATTATTAATTAGGTTAAAAATGGAGGATATCTAAGTTGTAAATTATCTATGGATTATTTATTGAGGAATATTTAATAGTTATTTACACAAATAAAAATACTAAGTACATTTTCACGAGAAAATCCAAACAATAAAGTACAATGGAAAGAGGGAAACAGTAACATCTTAAGATCTGCGTAAAGCTTGTACATTGTACATTGTACACTGAATGAAAATAACAAATAGAGATCTATTATGTATTATGCATTTGAATCTAAATGGACAAAGTGTATTCTACTGATATGTTATTCTGTTTAATACATCTAGTTTTCAAATAAACATGTATGAATTATTGTTATGCAGTTTCTATGGACAAATTGTAAATGAACTAGACTTGAGAAAGTGAATGAAATCTTAGATTTAGAAATACATTCATGACTTTGGAAAAATCATATCTGTACAAATTACAGATTACTGAATGAAAAATACACTGATTCATTTTACTCTGTGTGAGTGCAGGTAACGTGTAACGTGTGGTACATGGATGAAATCCGTAAGAAAACTTCAAGATGATGTACAAAGGACACGTGTGTGATAAAGGATTTGGCAGAATGAGACTTTTAAATATGTATCACATTTACACAGTCATTTCTTACATGATTTTACTTCTAGTTTAGTTTTTTAAGAGAAATTCACAGTTTCCTTCTTTTCTTCTTTTCCTTCTCCATCTTACATCTTGCACCATTTACACCATGTACAATATATTTATGATGGGAAACAACAACAGTAAATGTGGAAAAAAAGAGCAATTCAAAGTGACAAGCTGAAAATTCCAATTTGAAATTAAGGAAAAGCATTGTAAATATTTCGTGGATTAGTGTGACATGGGTAAATGTATGATTATTTCTCTTTTTTCCCCTATTCCTACGCACAGTCAACATATGTAAGTACATCGTAACTACACGTAACATACAGCTTATATCTTATATCCAATGTGTATCAGATTCTGTGTAATATGTTAGTCCGTTCATCTCATGAATTTATGCACAACTCTAAACTCTAAGCACTGAACACTAAACACTAATTTTTTTCTCGTTATTGTTTTTTCTTGACGATTCACAAAGCACAAAATGTACGCATTTATGTGTTTTTCTGTGAACAATTTGTGTACAGTTTGTCATCTGTAGTTGTTTTTTTTTTCAAAAAAAAAATAAAAAAAAAAGATATAGCTCGTGTAAGAGCTAAGAACTGTCACAAAAGAAAGAAATTGAAGATATTCAAGAGGCTAAATTGTGGTAATTTTGACATAGTAGATGAAAAAATAATTTGAATTTCACTTTTCATTCATATCATTCAGCCATTACTTTTAACTTTTACATTAGCTACAAAGTACAAAGATTTAGCAACTGCCCACACCGTATTTGATTGTGTTGTATGGACGATGGATACAGAATACAGAATATTATGCATAATACATACACGTCAATACTACAAGAAAAGCTTCAGCTTCAACATCTCATTTCAAACGAATGCTGGTCATTGTAAATTGAAAACCTTTAGTATAGATTATATCTAGAATCTAGATATAGGCAGAGAGGCAATAAAATAGAAATACAAAACTCAAAATAATAATAATAGCCGTTGTTTGCTTTCTACAACAAGTAAAAAGTGAAATGGGAATCTATTATAAATATATGTATCTGTCAATGACTTTGTTTTTCTCCTCATAATCACATTACTCATAAGTGGACAATGGAAAATAAAATATTATGTACACGATGCAGTTTATATTCAAGTTTCAAATCTCAAGTCAAACCCAATTTAACTAAACTGAGCTTGTAAAAAGGAGTAAATGTCAGTCTTTTTGCATATTCATCCCATCTCAATTCTGCTGTGTTGTGTTACTAATACTGAAAATGTAGACTCATTCAATTTTCAATTCTTTAGTAATATCTCTGACTTGACTTGTGAGAAAAAGTGTTATGTATTATTTATAATTTACACACCTTATTTATAATAACACAAATTTTGGGGGAAACTGCAACTGAAGAGATTACTATTCTGTCGATATTCATGATAAATATTGGTAAGTTAGAAGTTTTTTAGAAGCCATCCACAACTAAAAGCGAAAAACAAAGTAAATAAGTTATTTTTTCCTTGAAATATTTGCATGTATAAAAAGTTCTTATACAACTGACAATTTTAGTCGATGAATTAAACTTATTTCCATGTAAATATTGTGCCTAAAGACAAAAGACTAAATCCAGACTAAATAAAAAACATAACATGCGTATTTTTATTCCTATTTACTATTTACACATTTACATGGTCTGTGTAAGTAATAAGTAATAGCCGCTGTTTTTATTTTTAAGTAGCTCTCACATTCTCTACTGTACAAATGATTTTCTGTTCCTATTCTGTATGCTGTATGCATCACGGCCGATCTTTCAACAAGTATTATTTAAATTCTTGCGTCTTATTTCGACCAAGAAATATACCAAAATGTAAATGATAGGTACATGTAAAATGTGAGCTACGTAGTAGATATTTATGTAGTAAGAACGGACAGGTTAAACATTAAAAATTTCCCTTTAGCTCTTTACCAAAAGCTCACGTAGAAACAAACTTACTTCACTATTCACTCTCAAACATACAAAATACAAACACACCAACGGAATACGGATGTACAGAATACACAAGTATTTAAGGGAATTGAAGAAAGGGCAGTAACAATAATAATAATAATAATAGTAATAAAACTTTGTGGGTTCTTTTTTACTTGTTAAAATCGTAAAATAACACGCTTGATTGTTTTCTTCATACTTTTAACTGTAGCATGTACAATGTAAATAGGTGTAGTAGTATTGTACATACATAATATGCATTCCGTATTCCGTGATATGTGTAGGGCAATTGGCATTTGATGGCAGCCTTCCTGACGAAACAGTGTACATAAATAAAAATAAAAATAGGTACACACAGGAAAGTTCATCTGTCTGTTCTCTACAGACTACTGGCTGTCGACTGAAAATCAAGGAAATATGTATGTATTTCTTAAGCAAGGAAGGAAATGAAAGCATCTTTTTGAAAGTTACTGGCAACTGCTGTTCTGTGGTTCCTGTTGGAAGGAAGTACTAAACTACACTTTAAGCATCATGTCAATTAGGTAATACATAACAAGAGATGAAAAATAAGAGTATGCGTTCATATGTAAATTAAGAATTATGCATGTGTTATTTATTTTGAGCTTTTTAGTGGGTTTCATATATCATTCCATTCATACATTTGAATACGAATTACGCATTTATTTATTACCCTCAGAAACAAACAAAGAAGAATTATTCTGAGTTAACCTTACCACTTCCTATTTTATACATTACTTTTACTATTTACTACCACCGGTTAAAGCATAAATGCATATATATATATATATATTATACATACATTTTATGAAATACCTATTTCACCATTTCATTTATCAAACCAACAACCAAATCCAACACAATCATGCATAAACCTAATTGTAAAATAATGTCGAGTGTAAAAGTCACGTACACATTTGCACATTACACTTTTAAAGGTGTTTAAATAGACATCAATTGTGTGTAATACATCATTTACAAAGTTGGTGAAAAAAAGTGAGACATCTGATTATAATTTTGTAACAATAATTTGTATGATGTAACATGATGATCAAACATAAAATATAGAAGAAAAAGAGAAAAGAGTATTTTGAATAAATCATTTGTTCGTTATTTCGTCACATGTCTCTTTTTTCGAATGAAAAGTACAAAAACAGATTCAACCTTTACACTTTTTCTACAGATTATATACTTAGATTTAGTCATAAGACATTTAGAAATGATTGAGGCATTAAAAGAATTCATGTTTTTTTTCAATGCTGTTCCATTTCTTCTGTGAAAAAAAGCTTCACAGAAATGATGAAGAAGTAACCTTTAAAAATTAAAGTTACAAATCCCAATTAAAAAATGCTTATACAAATAGTGACCACAACTAACTTCTAAATAACTATATTACGCTGCAAATACGTTTTACGTACGTTTCGTGTTACATGCTTGTTGATTGTCAACGTTTCAAAATAGATAATCTGGATTCATATTTAAGTTGTCACTGAAAAATACTGAGCAAATATGTCCATTTGGATCATGGACATTGATTATCTTTTATCTTTTATAATCTTAGTAATTAGTAGTTTATGTATCTACGTGTGTGTTTGTATTACATGTTATCACATTTCGTTTTAGTACACACAAGAAGAATGGTACTTTATGAAAAAATTTAAATGCTATGTTCCAGGTACAACTACAATATTACAAAATTTCCTTACGTATGTATAATACATGCTGTCATCTTGTCGTTTCCTTCCGTTTTGTCATAACTAAATCTAAAAAAAGCTTAGTTCTTTTTTACTTTTGATTTGGAACTAGAACTCTTGGACACTATTTTAGTTTTACTTCCAGAACAGCAAATGGCACACACAATTTTTTTCACAATAGTGAAAATGATCCATAATAATACGAGAAGCACTGTAAACAGGACAGCCCACACATCCAGAAGTCTTCGTTCAAACCAAGTTTGATACATTCCCAATGGTTTTAGTGACGAAAGATCATCATTCCTCAAAACATATTCAGTCCACCAAACAGCCAAGTCTAAAGGTTTTTGTGGCCGATCTTTAAAGAGTCTTGATGTCTGTTGCATGTTTTTCTTATACCTGAAAATTGACAGTAAAACAGTAGGTTGTTAGTTTCATTGACTAAGACATAATAGAAATCAATAGTAAGATCTTTATCAATAAATTATGTAAAACACAACAGTGTAATGTATAATGTACACATTTTCTCAAACATTTTCAAATGAAATGGATATTTTACATACTTTGGATCAGTGGTAATTCGGTGGAAGGCGTCCAGAATTTTCTCTGTGGTTAATGTTTGTGCATCCAATAAAATACCTCTTTCAGTTCTTTCAACCCGAAAAGAATTGTAATCCTATTGAAAATGTGAAAGTTTAGAATATTATAAGAGATTATAGATTAGAAGTATTTGATGTTTGATATGAGACAGATAATAAGAGTTGTATAATTTGGAAAAAGGCTCAATATGATGTATACACGGACCTGTTCTGCGAACAAAGGAAGAGCAATCAAAGGCACAGCTACAAGTTAACGACAAAAATATTACATATTATGATATTAATTAGATTCAATAAAAAGCTAAAACCTATACAAACTATGGTGGTTTAAAGTGGTTTCAATTTAAAGTAAGTTCTCTTTATTGCTGTTTTTTCTAATGTACTTACCGTGAGTTACTGCTTCTTGAATGCCAAGCAGTCCTCCATGAGTGAAGAAGGCTTGACATTTTGGATGAGCTGTGAACATATAAAAGTAAAATTCGCGTACACATTATTTGATGAAACCTAGTATAAATATACAGACTACAGACGATATGATATAGGTAACGTGTAAGATATTTCATCTTGATGATAGGCATACATAAAATTGCTTGTTGTGGCATCCATTTATCCGTGAATATGTGGGCTGGCATTCCAGCAGGTCGATCACTTTCATATTTCCACACGATTCTTGATTTACTTTTGCCTAGAGCATTGAAAAAAATATCTTTGAATTCTTTTGGAGCTTGTGAAATTTTTGCAGCACTTCCAAAACTGATGTAAATAAATCCCTGGTCTCCGCTATCATTCACGAATTTTTCCAGTTCCTTAACACAAATCATAGAGCACACATTCAACATTAGAAACATACAAAGGGGTGGAACGATGTGTATCTTTCTTGTATACATAAAATACATAGGTGGTCATTAGAACATCAACATAATACATAGTATAACATATACTTGGACTAGTTTGTATGAATACCTTGGACAACTTTTGAGAACTATCTTCACAATGAATACCTCCGATCGGGACTATTAGTGGTGGTCTAAACGGTTATTTTAATTTTACACAATGATTCATTAACTATATTTCAAAGCATATATATTCACAAACATGAAACTATACATAATAATATATTATGCTCATATTATATGATTACTGTATGTTTTCTTCTGTGATACTAAATGTATAAAAAGGAATAAAATAATAACTATAAAAAGGCTTACAGTGATCTTGACAGTTCCTCAGAGAAGTGAGTATTTGTAAATATAAGACTAGTATTTTGTTCCAATTCAGCTATGGATGGCATATTAGGATCAAGATATTTCCGGAAAAGTTCATCTAATCTTGGATAGTATGAATATTTTCTTTGCAAATACATTGAAAGTGGAACCAAAGTACTGACTAGCCTTTCCCATAAATTCATGGGATATTGAAATGAGACGTGTAGTTCAGGGATCCACGAGGATTCAACAGGAAATCCAAAAATATCATGCCACCAAGCAAATGGATGAGTTGTTCCATAAATTATAAATTTGGCATTAAATTTGGTAGCTAACCCGACCCCACAATCATTAAGAAGAGCATCAATTACAACGAGATCAAATTTGGAGTTTTTAATCCATTGTTGAGTTTCTTTACTTTTTAGAAACTGTTCGCATAAATGCAATCCATGTTGGGGTAATTCCTTGGCCAATTCTTGTGTTCCCTCTTTACCTGACGTTAACCGAATATTTAGAAAGTTCATCTTTTCAAATTCAGCACCAACGTCTGCCAATTCTTTCGGAAAAAATTCTTTGACTCGTGGATTAGGGACTTTTGGTTTGAAGGGCTGTACAAATGTCACGGAATGATTCAATGCCAACTTCTCTACCAATGGCCTGTAAAATGGATATACATGTATAGTAAAAAAAAAACATAGTTATATTATTGACTTACAATTTCTAGTAAAAAATATGTACAAGCATCTGTTTTCACGTTTGACTCTTCTATTTCGCTGCTTAAAATTTTGTATACATACATGTAAATAATATAATATCTACTTACCAAACAGTAATTCTGTGAGAGTAAGTACTCACTCCAAAGAAGAATAGAATGTTAGCTCCATTTGTTATGCTTATTGCACTTAAAATTACTAATAAATACTGTAAAATCATATTTTGAAAAATATAATTAGACCTGAATCAGTTAAAAAATGCTAGACAACAATGTACTAAAGTTGTATTATAAATGTCAAGTCATAAAACACAACCACGTGCGATATTCTTAATATTTGCCGTAAGATTATATCACTATTCACCGTTAACACAATACATAAATGACACTAATAATTTTTGATGCCGTTGAATTTTAAAATGCAATACAATTTAAAAAAGTTAAAACTTTATAGCTAACATTGTTGCCTACACTTGACTGCTAAACACCTATTTAGAAATATTAGAAGCCTGAGTTTAGAGTTTAGCTAAGCTACCTTTGTACTTGGGGACAAAAAAAACGAATTTCGAGGGCATATCACGCTGTCTGTTTTCTGCTTCTATGTAACAGCATGTTCAATGGATATAATACAATATAAGTGTAACAAGTTAGCAGCTAGCATAAAATTTAACATACTATATTGTGGGATGGATGGATATATATAGAAAACATGGTTTGCAGAGTTGTAGGCTAGAAGCTACAAGTACCAGAGTATGATTGAAATTTGAAAGCTATCACAACATTTATGTCCAGACGATATATATTTGTACAGGTTTTAGACTTTAGTCTTACACAATTCTGTACTTTGTTGACGACCTTGAAGCACTTTGTACATGTGAGTGCAAAGGTAATTATAGTTATGATAATGACCATGTAGTATACGCTTTATAATAACATCGATGGACCCAACACGAAAAATGGAACAAAGGAATGGGTGTTGTATTGATATGCGAAAAAAATAAAATAAAATACTGGATTAGGCTTACATGTGGAAACTCGTACTAATATGAATCCTAAATCCTGAAAATGAGACAATAGTTTCCTTATAGTATGAAAATCTTTGATATCTTCCAAGCCAGATAAAGCATATGACATGAGTTATGTATTCACAGTCAGAAAATTGGAACGGATTAAAAATTCCAACCCTGAAATGGAAAAAAATAAAGTAGCATCTCTGTTAAAATAATAAATGATATATTATACAAAACATGTTTTTTTTTACAAAAAGTTATTTGTAAACATTATCATAATATTATTATTGTACTTAGCTTTTTTGAAGGAGACAATAATAAAAAATTAGGTCAGAACAGAGAATTAACAAGACATTCTTGCATACATATACTATAATAATATAGTTTAACGTTTTACATAATAATATGTTAATAACTAATAATAACTTTACATTATATTCTCTAAAAAATTTAATCAACTTACGTATAATTATTTACACAACTTTCAAGCTGTTTACACATCTTTTTATATATATAAAAACTAGTAAATAATAAACTATTTACTATAGTATAAATCATAATATTTAGGACGATTATATCATATATATAATATGTACATAGATTTAAAATAACATACTATCTTGTATCACGCAGAAATAAAATCTATTCAAATTTTATTGTTTTTATTTCTCAACTAATTTACGCTAAAGAAATCAAAAAACTTACATTATTGCAATAATAATAAGCATTATCATTACTTTATATTGTTGAACATACAAAATTGTTTTTAATGCATCCAACTTAACGTTATTCTCGACGCCTTCGTTTTTCACTACTTCCTTGTGATTTACTTCCACTATCTTTGCTCTTACTATCATCTCCAGCTCTTTTGCTGGCTTGTTTTGCTTGCTGTAAAAATTGATCCAAACCGAAAGGATCTTCTTCATCCTTTTCGAATTGAACGGGTCCCGAACGAGATGCACCAGCTGCTCGATCTGTTCCACTAAATTCTTTACCAGGTACAAACCTAAAAGTTATACAATGAAGAGAAATACATTAAATATTACACAAAATTCGATTACGTATTTTTTGAATTTTCATGGTTATCCCTAATATCAATTATTACTATTATTTGAGTGTTTAATGTTAAATATTATGATTTATAATAATTATTAATAACATATAACTGACCTATTCGTATTGACGATACTTTCTAAATCATCTCCATAAATTTCGGCATCACCACCTTTTTTCGGACGATAGATTCCTTGTGCAATATCAGAAGTTTGTCTCCAAGGCCTTTTGATTTAAATAAGAGGGAAATATTAGACATACCAATACAAAAATTAAGATGTATTTAATGATTTAGTATTTCTATAATATATGTAATATGTAGCTATAAAAAAAATACAGGTCAAAATGTATTTTTTATAATTCCACTTACTTATCGTATACGTTATAGGTTTCCTCATCTCCAAATCCAGTATCCATTCCACGGGATTGATTAAATAGCCTAGAATCAAATTGAGTTTCACCACCGGCAATTGCTGTTTATGGAAACAAAATAAGAAACCATTACTTAATACAGTATATACATACGCACATGTTTATGGAGTATACACTCATTCATATACATACACTCCAGCATACACACGTATAAGTAAATACGCATTATCCTATTCATTTTACACAATATAATATTCGTACTTAAGTATACTCTGAAAATAGTTAATTAGTTTAACATAAAATTGCACACTCACTCTTTGCTGGAAGACCCAATGCAATTTGCTCACTAATATCTCGCTCCCTTTCTCGTTCCAAACGATTTCTGTGAAGAAATAAGAAAGAATTTATTAGCAATATCATTACACTTTACACCACAAAGTTTCGAATAGGAAATGCATCCAAGTCATATATTTTTTTGTAAATAATACACAAAATTCAAGAGTTTGGACCATTTAAAAAAAAATGTATAGTCTCATAATGTTTAGTATAGTACCTCTTATCTGGAGCTGCTCGTGCAATATTTCTTTCTCGCTGTCTGTCCTTATGACGTTCACGTCGTAATTCATCACGCTCTTTAGCCTCTTCATCTTTTTCTAAAAATAAAGTAAAATGAAATAATTATTATTAGAATCTAAAATAAACTTTAAATTCCATAACTTGTAAAATATAAAAATATAGAATTTTTCGTATGGGTCTATAATAATTATTGAACTCTAAATGGATAGTGTCAAATTGATCTAAATTTTATAATAAAAAAGGACTAAAAAATACATCAAATACTCTTATGTTTACCTGCAACTTGTTGATGTCGAATTCCAGCTCTTTCTTCTCTTGCTTTAGCTGCTAATGCACGCAAATGATCTTCTTTCTTTTCCTTTTCTTTCTGTGCTAATTTTTTCTCAAGTTGAGATCTCATTTCTACTGCTTCACGTGCTTTTCTATCAGCAATGTACAGAGCTTCGGCTAATTTTGCAAAGTTTTCATTAATGTGAACTTGTTGCAGCCCACGTCCATCAGCAGCCAACCTTTTATCTAATGGAATAGTGTAACCCTTAAAAAAACAAAGACATATGGATCTTAAATCTTAATATACAATGTATATGTATATAATATAGTTATTTGCACGTAATAAGAGTTTAGATGTTATATATTTGGTATCCCATATTTTACTATTTATTATAACAATTACCTTTGCGTTCTTCCAATTTGAAATACAAGGTGGAATTTTCCATTCTTTTTGCTCTTTTGCTGTCACCTAATAAAAAAATAAAAAAAGAAATATTTTTTGTCGTCATTGATTCATACATGTTGTACACAACTAATAGATTAAATTGAAATACATAAAATGAATATTGATGAAAGTGAAGATTTTTCAATAAAAATAAACATACCTTTCGAGTAGGTGAATGTAGTACAGGTGCTGGAGGAGAGGGTGGTCCACGAGGAATTTTAGTATTGATCCTGTTAATCAAATATACAAATATAATTATTTTGATTTATCTGTTAAATCCCAAATCCTAAATCCAATGCTAAAAGTTATAGAATATTATTATATTCCATAAAAATAAATGTAAATTTAAAATCCTCTCAATTTTATATACTATGAACATGAAAATTCTTTCCCAGCAAATCAGCATATTATTATTAATGTGTTGTGTATCATCAAAATGTATTATACATAAAAAAAAATTACTTGAAACGTGGTGGTGACATGGGATCCCGTTGAGTTTCTACCATTCTAATAACTCGTTGTTTGGCTCCAGAATTAAATGCTGCACCTTGTTGAGACGGAGTATAACGAATATATTGAGCCTCACCCTAAAAATAAAACAATAAAGAAAAGAATGAAACTCAATTAGCTTAACAATTAATACACAAACTATTAGATTAATTTTATTGTACAGTATATCATATATACGAATAATATATTATTGTCTTGATGAATTAAGGTTTTACCCTTTTCTCAGCACATCGAACAGGCATAGCAGCTGACATTTTAGTTTCGGTTAATTTTTCTAATGCTTGTCTAGTTTTCTCAGTTATATCTTTAATATTATCTTCATCCGGTTTTTGAAGTTCCTAGAAAATAAATAAATAAAGGGACTGACATAAGTAAAATTCTACATGGTATGTAAACAATAAAAAATTATATTTTATATTTTATTATATTATTCGAAAGTATGTAGATTATACATCACATTATGTGTATTATGATTTCCAATAATAAAAAAATCTTTGGAATATATTATTATTACTATGTGTATGTTTAATCTTTATACAAAAACAAAAGAAATAAGATTTACTTGATCATCTTCATTAGTCATCTCTTTCGGAAGTAAGTCCGTATATTTGGAATAAACTACTTTATCTTTTCCATGACCTTGTCGAGCTATCAAGTCATATTTAATTTTTCCTTCTGCATCCAATTGAACAGCTAAAGAATTTGAAGTACCCTTTTCTGCTTCCGTTGTAGTTTTACCCATTCCAAGTGGGTATTGAGCCACATGAATTTCTGGAAACGCTCCTCCATCTCCAAAGTCCTATACATAATACATAATATGCAATAAAAAATTTTAAAAAACTTGTTTATTTTTAATTGAAGATGTATTATTAATTTATGATTATTATTGAATAAAATACTAAATATATATAAAAAATATGGACAAAACAACAAAAACAGCTGGAGGAAAACGATTTACGTACTTCTGGAGTACGAGGGACCCAACCAAATCGACGTCCATAAGAAGGTACTCGGGATTCTCTAATTGACACAACGGCAGTTGAAGTTCTCATAAGAGCCTTTTCGTCATCTCTATCCCGTAGATTATTGGTTGGTAATGGCAATATGCTACAACAGAAAACAAATTACAAATCATGTAAAAAAAAATGTTATATTTTTCAAGAATTTAATAATCATTCCCCAAATTGTTTGTATACATTCAACATTCATATTGTGATTAATGTTAACCTAGCTAAATGTCCAAAAAAATAGTCTACAAAACTTACCTTGTTAAAAACGCCATGATTAACTTGTAGTTTTTATTATTAGTTATAAATAGTATGCTATACTTAAAAAAGTGCACAGACTTTGGTTTTTTATTAACTTTTATATATTTTACGCGTTAAAATGATATATTTTTGATTGCCTTTCACTTTAACAAATCTTTATGAGTATTCACCATATTTTTACGGTAAAAAGAAGTTTACGAGTGTACACGACACTATACAAGGTATCTATTCTAAATTATGAAATACTCCAAAAATACCATTTAATTGCTCAAACCCTTAACTTTCCAATCAAATTTTGTACACAATTTTCAGAAATTTTTTTTAATGCGATTGGCTTTGAATAAATGCGCACAGTACACCACGTGCACTTATACAGGGTTGTATAATTGTCAAGGTTTGATAAAATTGTAAACGTTTTTAATTTTTTTCTCCAACTTGTTTTTTTAAATGGTAATTTTGGATGTCTATTGTCTATATTGTGTATACTTAATGCCAAAAACAATGATGATGGTTATTATTATTATTAAGCTTACAATTATGTATGTATGTAAAACAAGTTGCGAGAGAGCATGGAAATATTTGAGGACCACTTTTAGACTTTAATTCGATTCCAGGCAAAAGGCACTTTTTTGGAAAATATAAATATATATATATTTTAACAATTTTGAAAAAAAATATAAAAATTTCCAAAAAAAGCAATATTTGAAAAAGATTTTTTAAAAATGAATTCGACAAAAACCAAACAAACAAATTGTCTCCATTTGGTTTCTTTTTTTTTGCATGTCTTCAGTTATGTTTCCGGAAATATTGCCACATTCCTGTCTATATCTGTGACGGATAAGGGGTAAATGATTTATTTGAGTTCTCACTAATGTCGATTATTCACATATTATTTCTGATTTATTTGACATTATTAATGTACCATAGTAAAATTGGTACTATATTTTCTTACTATGGAAAAACTCTATCACTGTAAAAAAAATAAAATTGAGATGTTGGTCATTCTTTGACGAAATTCTACAGAGAGAGATAAAACATTGACGAAGGCAAGAAAGAAAGACTACGTATAAAATAATGCGAATGGTTTTAGAAAAATATTTTTGTATAGCATAAAAACATGTAAGTATAGACGTCAAAAAAAAAATTGAATAAAATTTTAATTTTAAAAATACACCTACATACTTCGTGGATATAGTTCAATCATTTCAATAAATGCGTTTTCTAAGTAGAAAATAAAATAAAATAAAATATTATCATAAGAGTGTACATAATAATAATATTATTATTAGTATATTCCACGCTTGTGTGTGTAAAACGTTTGTTCAGTTCGCTCTCTCACTCAGGCTCTGACGACATTGTGCTCTCTTTCTCTTCCACATTCCACATACATTTTTAAAAGTTCCAGTTAAGCACAAGTTGTAAGTTAGAAAACACGTTCATTTGAGTTAAATTCCCAAAAACAACTGACATTACAAAATTCACTCCATTATATAGTTATGAGTTAGAAAAGGGGAAAGTATTATTAATTATTTAGGTATATACACACTCACTTAGTTATTTAACCTTTGTCGTTATACAATCATTGTCAAAGTTCAAAGTATTATTTCATTATTACATAGTTATTTTAAACAGGATGTCAAAATCGGACGAAATGTGCATAGTATTGGAAGAGGAAGATGAAGGAGTAAACAGTGGTAATCCTCACCATCATCATGAATCTCAAAAAAATCACGAGATATCTGTTTCCAGTGAAAGAGTCAAGTGTCAAGCAGAATGTGACAAAAAACAATTTCTTCGATCTTTGAAATTTTTGGTGGTAAGTGTAATAATATTATACTAAAAGTTAAGTAAAAGTATAATAGTAATCATGATAACATATTTTGATTCTTTTAAAAAATCAATATTTTATCTTCTTGTACATCAAATAGAATTTTTGAGTCATATGTATATATCATATATATATATATATATATTAGATACCTTTATTTAAGAACATTTTATAAATTACTAGGTATGCATATATGTATTTATTCATTTTTTGGCTACAGATAAGTAACAGGTATATCAAGAAAAGAAAAGGAAAATTTTGTCTAGTGTCTCATGTGTCTGTGTACATACTTAAGCATATTATATTATTATTATAAATAATATGTACAAAAACATTTTTACATACAAATATATCATGTCTAGTGTAAAGTAATGTGTAATATCTACCAATTTGAGTAGTATTCATATAAGTAGGTAGGCATGTATGCATATTTATATTTCTAATGATAGTATTATAATGAATTTCCATTACCCTAACCTTTTTTGCTTTTTTTTGCTTTGCATTTCTCATGCAAATTTAATACAGATACTTGCCGTTCTCCAACTTTTAAGCTACCTTGTTACATATCTACTGCCAGTGTTTTTGAGACCATTTTCTGCATCGTCGGTTTGGGAAATTATGCATCTGAAAGTCAAATCTTGGATTATATTAGGTATTTGTTGTTATATATAATATATTATTCTTTTTTAAGCTATATGTTAAAAAAATTGTATATATATATATGGTTATCATTTATCATAGAACAAGCGCAATTATATTATATATTATAGTGTAGTTTGTCTCTCAAGTATCAAATCTAAACTAAACTTAACTAAATACTTTGAACTCTTGTTTCTTGTTATTTATACATAATAATATACGTTTTCTAGTTGCATATAAAATATGTGCTATGTGCTATGTACATTCAATTCAGTTTTGAGTTGTGCTTTGAAAGACAAAGTATGCCATAAAATAAGGTTTTGATATTTGATACTATAATATTCTACAATATTTCAAAAGCATTAGTGACTTTAAGGATAATATTATGAGTGTTTTCAAACACTAAACTAATACCACACATGAATGTATAAGTACATACATGAATGTTTTTATGATTGCAGGTTCATTTTTAACCCGCTCTGTATTATGGATCATTATTATAATATTGAATGGAACATTCCGTGTAGGTCACAAACAAACATAAGAATAATAATTATCACAATTTATTAATAATCCTACAAGATAGAACGAACCAAATTTTATCTTTTGTTTTATATCATAGAATATTTTTATCATCATTTTTTTCTATAATAATAATATAATATGTGCATGTATATTTACTTCCGTTATTTTAAATATAGAGTATTTTGGTTAAAAAAGTTCGAGCACTCGCACTACTTGTACCTCTGATCATGGAGCTCATTATAATTGGTCTGATTATAAGTTCGTTACTTTCTAGTCATGATTCTAAAGAAACAAGTCCTTTTACACTATATGGATTTTCACTATTTTTCAGTACTTTGATTGTCTTTTGTATTATCAAAATGATATTTGCTTGCTTTGAAGACCATTCTACAATGACTAATAGTAATGGAACTGACAATCAAATTTTAGATTCTAATAATGAAACAAATAATAAAGACCCAAAAGAACTGAGAAACAAGACTGCCAAAAGACTTTTATCCTTTTGTCGTGTTTCTTCCAAGCCAACTTATCAAAGATCTTATAATGAAGGTGAGTTATAATTTTTAATGGTTTTTGTTTTGTAGTTTTATTTTGTCATCCACATAATATTTTTTGTTTAATACACTTTTCTTATCAAATTAATATTTTACACTGTTGTTTTTCATAAGTACGTATGTATATCTATAGTGAATTCTTTCTGCATGATTCACCTTTGAAATCTATTTTCTTTTTTTCATCATTTCAATGTTCAATATAGATTATAATAATATTATTATTATACCCTTCTTATACCTGTTTTGGGTTTCTGTACTTGCAGTAAGCTGTAGTGTAGTATAATAATAATATAGTAGCTTATTATAAAGCTTAGCTTTATTTTACGAGTCGTTTTTGGAGGTTAAGTACCAAGCTGTGTATGTCTAATGTCTATAGTCTATATATTATATATTATACACAATACACACAGTGCATAATCTTAAAAGGTACATGTTATTCAAAATGTTAAAGTATCGTATTACTGTTTTTTATCGTTTTCAGGGAGAAAGTTATAGTGTATTTTGAAGCAATTGGAAACCTTAAACATAGAATTTCTTTCTAAATACGTGTGTATTCTTCTATGATAAAGATGTAATAATAGTAATAATAATTGAAATTAAAATTCTGTCAAATTATCAATCGTTTTCAATCGATACAATGTGTTATATATACAACAAGGAACACAAAGAAGAAAAAGCATTGGAGAGAAAGAGACTACAAATATATATTATGTAAAAATAATTAGATTTATTTATATATATTTTCGACTTAGTGTTGTAGTGGAGCAGAAAATATAAAGTATGAAGTATGTATATTTGTAATAATTATAAATCACAGAAAACATATACCATTTTGTATTTTGTAATACACAATAACTATTACTTATCACTTATAGGAACAAAAACTATGTATTATAATTTATAATATATATATAAATTTACACTTTACACGGAAAAATTTAATCGAAAAGTGTTACACATATTCAATAATATTATACTTCCCTTAAATCTATACAGAACAATATAGTTCCAGTAATATATATTATGTAATACATGATCTAAAAGATAATGAGATACATAGAATTACTATGCTATGTAACATAATATTTGTACTGAATATATATATTATATTATTCCAATCACATGTTTTGTTTTCAAACAATCCAAAAAAAACAAAAAATAGAACCATAATATCAAATTTTGTTTCTTGTTTCTGAAATACTGTGTGATATTTTCAATACTTTTAGATTTCTGAAAAAAATGCATATAATTCATTATCTGTGTATATGCATATTTACATAGTAATATTATGATACCACATGCCAACAAATTCTTGATTTGCTAAAATATAATTTGCTCGTTCTTGTTTTTGCAAGAAATGAAATCATGTTTCTATTTTTTCTTTAAACTACAATATAAAATATGTATTCAAGGTCAAGACATCAATGCATTTTATTTAAATATACATAGACAGTTTATTTTTCGTTGTTCATAATATTTTATGTTTATGTGTATCTGAAAAATGTGTGAGTGTGTGTGAGTGTCTCATAGTCCAACATTATAGGCTAAAAAAATGACCAGGACGGTAGCCGTTTAAGAAATAGCATAAAAATGAATACACCGTAAACATATTATTTCTAAGAGTGAATTCGACGCAGAATAAACGTCAAACTTTATCTCATTTTGACGTCTGTATTACTCATGATGTTGACGATTAGGTTGACAGGGAATGAGGAAATCAAGAGGGTCTGTCGTCACATAGAGATTCAATATTCAATGTGTTCATATGTGGCTCTCTCTAAGGATACGTATATTATTTTTAATCATGTTATACTTAAAATGTATCACACAAATTTTCATTATTCAAAATTTGGAGAAGGTCACGTTCAATACAAAAATGATCCATAAAACATTATTATTAATTATAATATATATTCATATTCTAGTATAATTCGCAATAGACACTAAAGAGAAGAGTCATTAGTCATTACACATTTACTTTTATGGCTATCAGTACTGAAATATATTGCCATAATAATATTAAACTTGTAGACTAACAATTTTTAGTTGCAAATATCTGACGATATTACTGAATATTATATCATGCATAGATTATGTATATGCATGCTATATTGAACATGTTATTTAGAATTTATATTGACAAAATATCGAATGTTTAATGACATCATGCTTAATTGCAATAATTATTATTATTATCATTTTGTAAGTATTGCCATTCAGTTTGTAAACTTTTTTTTGCTATGCATGCAGTAGTGAAATTTAAATAGGGTAGGTAAGTGTACCAGTACCTATATAAGTATAGTAGCCTATATTTTCAATATTTAACAGTGTCCATAACCTTTTGTGTTACATAAATGAACGTTAAACTTGAACTTTTATAATACTTGATTACAAGTTTTATAACAAAGTCATAAAATGCCTCTACTCCACTGAGTTACAAATTATGATGTGTATACATGCATAAAACTCCATTTTAAACATTGTTTATTGTGTCTCCCTCTGAAATAAATACTGGATAATCTATTGAGGAATTTTCTGAGCAAGGCTCGAGTAAATTAATATTCATCTTTATATTACACAAATATCAGAAGATTTGACGAAGAAAACAAAGGGCTAGATAACGTGCCGTCTACACACACGCATGTACAGAAACTTTTCAGTTTCATTGAAAACTCATCGGCTTCATTGAAAACTCATCGACTTCTGTGAAAAATACTACATCAAATCCACAATAATAATTATTATTATTCAATTGACTTCAAAAGAATTTGAACAGGATTGAACGATCTTAATCATTGATAGGTACAAACTATAAAGGCTAAATAAGAAGAAGGTAAGGCAAAAGTAAAATCCACATGCTTCATTCCTTGTAAAAATTTGATACACGTAGAAAGAGAGGGGATTCCGACAAAGATACAAAAACGTATCTCACTCGGTGCTTCATAGAGTGAAAGTCCAGAACTTTCTCCTAGTTGTATCAAGTATATTCTTGCTTTCTGCCTATACCAATGACCATTTTTTGGTAGAACCTGAATGCTACTTATGCATATTTATGTACTTTTATGTACATCAACAATATTTCGTAGTAAATATGAATTGAAAAAATATATATTCCAGCAGTACAACTAGTACAATAGGTATATAGTGAAAATTTGTACTCCATTCCGAATTCCGTGTTGCAAAAGGAATTCCCATGTTGCAAAAGGAATGCTTCATAATAGCCGCACACCAGTATGCATTGTACTTGCACTGTGCTTTTGCTTTTAAGTTTTATTGTGACGGTTGCTATGGAAAACATCACAAAAAATGTACAATAAAAGTTAAAAGCAAAAGCACATGCACAAACTCATCATACTGGTATGGTCCTATTATGGTTGCAAAATTTGTAAAATATATTGTACAAGTACAATTAATTTTACGCAAACGCCTCTTTTTTTCTAATGATGGTTTGTTACTCCTAAATTAAGAACAAATAAAAGTACATTTTTTGTATAAAACAATGAATGATGTAACTTACTTTGACAGCAGCAGAGTTATTTTGGTTGTCAGCTCGCTTTCTTCCACCTTTGTCCATTTTTACTTTGAATTAGAAATCCACTCTACACTCTACACAAAACAGAAAAACTCACAACAGAACTATTCTGTGTATTGTGATTTTGAACAGAATTCTTGCCTACGGAGAAATCTACTTTTCAATTTTCAAACAATAGAATAGGAGGAGAACAGAGAACAGGAGACTTGAATTTGAATTAACTTCCGATGGCCAATGGTTAATTATAAATTGTAGCTATCACAGCAAAAAAAGTTAAACAATGTATTCCGAGATTCCGAGTCCATCACCAATTTTAATTCTCTAAGAAATCCTAATTCTAAGCTCAAAGTTGTGTTTGGTTTTTTTCCACGATTCAAACCTAATTTTTTTCCACCTTTTCCACCAAGGAGCTCGTTCTCTTTTCCTGCGAGCTTTTATCAAAGGCTTCCAGTGGAACTAATTTTATCGTTTTTTATCCTCCCTATAAAAGTTAATTTGTACCATTTTGTCCATGTTTTAGAAGCCATTCTGAGTCTACAATCTACAACATGCCATTCTTTCTCATACTTGGTGTACAAGCTTCACATTTGGTACAAGCTAGAGGAATAATCTCACCCTCTATAGTGCTCAATCTGGACATAATTTTAGTAAACGGCGTTTAACTTGGTGACGATTGCACATTGTGACATTAAGACAAGAGAGTTCGCAATCAAAAGTGAGATGAAACAACGCCAACTCGTCGCGAAAATCTCGCGTTCCTGCATTTCTTTCTTTTGACATTCAGTTTTCAAAGCCTTTTCCGGTTTTTGGACTGACGGAAGAAGATCGAAGGGCCAAAAATTAACTAATCACAAATAAAGGCTTCAGAGAGCAAGAAACCTTTCAAACTCTGTCAGAGTAGTTTTTCAGATAATTTAATTTTCACAATTGAAAACAATTTTGTGTATCAATTTCAAAGACAAATTAGCATTTTATTTAAGCTCCAGTGATTCTAGTTTCAAAGTTGTTTCAGCTTTATGCATTTATAACCAAAATACACGTTACAAGTAACCTTTTATTTCTTCCGACTAACCTAATTTAACATTGAGCATTTCAAATCCGGAAGTCAATTTCGTATTGGCACAGCAACAAGAACAAGGCAAGGGCACGGTAAATGATAAGAGGTACTTGTGGCTGTTCTCATTAATTATTACGGTATTTTATCGGACTAAAAGAAAAAGTCTTGATTAATTGCCTGCTTGTGCACAGTTTTTGAGTTATCCACACAACTCCTTTGTTGGCTTTCACCTTTTACCCATGTCTTGAGTCTTATGAGTCGAGTCCAAGCAAGTAAAATTGGGATATGGAGAAGGCGGAGAATTATGACAGGCATTTCATATTTTATTCAACAGCTTCGCAGTCAGTGGACAATTTAAAACAGGATCAACGTGATAACATGGACAATTATTAAATACAAAGGTGGAAGTAATTAGACGTTAGACGAAGTTGAATAACATATCAATGTCTGTCACAAATTCTCCGATTTCTCCGTGTCCCAATTTAACTTGTATGGGCTCGACTCGACTCTCGGTTTTCGATTTGAATGAAAACCAGCAAAAGTTGAGTTGTGTTTTATGCTCGTTCAAGACTTGTCGCATTCGGATTCTCCATAACAAAATTAGTTGATTTGTTTTCAATGTTTTCAAAACTAATTGTAAGGGGAAAATTCAATGAAACTGATTTCCAAAATGTATCTACGTAAATCTTTTTATGAATCATTCAATTTTATTCTAAAGGCTGGAAAAGCAAAATGTCAAGAAAATGGATTATGGATCAAAGAATAACACTTGAAATTTGAGTGCAATCTGAAAAATACAAATTACCAGTTAAAAAGTGCAAATGGAGTAAAATAGTTCATGTTTTATTTTATTTAGCATTTAGTAATTTTTGTATTTTTATATTCATTTCAACTTTCGAAGGAAAAAAGTTTGATAGTTAAAAATCGAAAGGATTTTCTCTGATTTTATTCTTATTCTGATTCTCAACTCAGATTTCAGATTAATTCAGATAATTTCTAACCAACGATTCCAAACGTTTTTTCAATAAGACACAAAACTCGCGAGCCCATGTGTCTCATTTCTCTCACGAGCTGTGACGTCAGAATGAGTGCACACTCATTTTGAGAATGAGAGAAATGAGACACATAAAAATCCACTCAAAGCTTTCGCTGTGTACGTACGTACATTGTACATATTCAACTGCATAATATACTTATGTGGTATTATATGCTTGTTTTTAAACAACATTTTTATATTTTATATTTTAAATCGTACTCGGACATAAAACATGAAATTTTATTAACCTATTGCTGCTATACATGTCTGCAAATTTTTTAAAATTTTATTATTATTTAAAATAATTGACGTCAGAAACGAATCTTAATAATTATGAAACGTAATTTTAATTTTAAATTACTTAATGAAAGAAAAAAAATTTGTAATAGAGATTCGGAGGCCTTTTGAACTTCATAAATGCTTTTCAGGTTAAAAATTAACAGACAGTTAGCATTAACATCATTTTTTACACAAAAACTCTTTCACAAAAAATATCTACGTTCAGAAAATCAAAAAAAGTTCTGTAATTAAATACCAAACTTAAAAGTCGGTGAAAAATAAAGGACATAAGGATGCCAAAAGGTTTTAACACAACCAGAGATGGTTAAAAAGTTTGGAGACGTGGGCTCAAAAAGTATTTAAAATAGAGAACTTTAGTTTACATAACATTTTTAACTATAAAAAATGTGACATTGTTG